>JAANSO010000231.1:0-55369 GCA_036507315.1 Lepidocyrtus fimetarius
GTAATTACAACCAAAGGCTTTCCGCATAAATGATGCATTGCATAAATCAAATCAACAAAGTTGAACACTGAGATGTAACATAGGATTTTAACATGGGCTCAGGGATGTAACACAGGGATGCAACATGGGTTTTTAATATATGTTCAGGGATGTAACACCGGGATGCAACACTGGGATGTAACACTGGGATGTAACACTGGGATGTAACACCGGGATGTAACATAGCATTTTAACATAGGCTCAGGGACGTAACACCGGGATTTAACATGGGTTTTTAATTTTTAACATATGTTCAGGGATGTAACACCGGGATGTAACATAGCATTTTAACATAGAGTTTTGATGTAACACAGGGATGTAACATAGCATTTTAACATAGAGGTGGGATGTAGCACAGGGATTTAACATAGGTTTTTAACATAGCGTCAGGGGTGTAAATCCGGGATGTAACATAGGATTTTAACATAGGGTCAGGGATGTAACATAGGATTTTAACATAGGAGTTGGGATGTAACACCGGGATGTAACATACGATTTTAACATGGAGTTGGGATGTGACACCGGGATGTAACATAGGAATTTAACATTGGATTTGCGGGATGTAACATAGGAATTTAACCTTTGGACATTTTTCGCCGCCCTTGGAAAGTAATTTTATATTAGGTATATAACAACGATGCATGAGTTTAAAATTATAATTTGAAGGCTTTGTGAAGGGATTCTGGATGTAATTCAAGCAAGCAATTTTCGCAGCAGTTAACATGTACACAAATAGTTATTATTATTAGTGTATAGAAAATTACAGCATAACTTGAGCATGTTATTCTTGTTATTGCGCTTACTTTAATGGGTTTCACTAGAATAGTGTGTGAAAACCACTTTGCAGCAAATGTGGTTCCAAAACATTTTTTGGAGTGCTTGTTATGTATACTATACCTATCTCTAATGTATTTAGAAATTGAAAAATATACTACATTGCAGGATTTTCTAAAATTGTCTGAATTCCTTCGGAAGTTGTTTTTTCTATCTTATTTACAACGTAACAATCACAGTTTACGTAACATTTTATGTGATGTTTCAAAGCCCTGAAATTCAATTCTGAAAAAAGGGATCTGCGGTAGTGATAATGATTTCAACGATAAATTCAGCATTCTAGTAATATTTCGATTATCGTTTCTTTGAGTCTTTTAAAGCATTTTTGCCAATTCCTTTTATCCTTTTTATTGTCTGACTTTCTTCAATGTTTTGTGAAACAGTATACGCTAAGGCCACGCAAGTGTCCATCCACAATAATACTAAAAATGAAAGGCTCTGCTCATCAATTGTTTTTTTAAATGTAACTCAACAATATATATTTATTGCTATCATCATGCAAACAATCCCATATATTTCCGGTAAATGCTCCAAATATTCAGTTGAAAAAATCAAGGCGTTGCAGAAAATTTTCTATTTTTACAATTTTATTCGTTTATGGCACCAAACGATAAAATTACACTGACTCCATTTCGCGATTTTTATATATTTCCTCACATTACGAGACATTAAGCCGGATAAATGAACAGATATATTTTCCACAGCACAACGCACGAGGGAAAGCATGGAACTCAAATAGAAAGCGTCTACAAGAAAAATACCCAAGAAAAACTGTGTCTTTGTTATTCATTCGTCCAAGTTCGTTGACTTTATTCCACAGCTTCTTTCTTTAAAATCTTGCATAGCGTTTTTATCGTTTCCTTTCTTCCTGTTAAGTCCTCGTTGGAAGAATTTGTCATGAATCCCACAACAACAACGCATTTTTCAGTTTCCTTTTCTCCTTCTACAGGTTATTTTTGCTTCTTAAAAATAAGTGCTCTTGTCAATTGAATCTGACTTGAGTAGGTTTCCCTTTTTTATTGTTAAAAATATGCGTAAAAATGGCAGCTGATGGAGGAAGATCGCAATACAAAAAGAAGATGGGGCAGATTGAAATGTAATGTTTTACAAAATATTGTACGACATGCTATACATCTTTTCATCTGTTTTTCTCCTAACAAAATGAAAGAAACCAGGAATTCAACGCATTCATACATCTTCTTGAGTTGAAAAAGCTTTTAGAGCAAGGAATGAAAGAATGGATAGGTAGAGGATTTTGTACAGGAGCTATTACGTAAAGAAAAATTGTATCAAATCTAAAATACAACTGATACAAATATCCAGTCCTTTTTCATTGTTTCTCTATCAGCTTTACAACAGCTCAAGTCAGTTCAAATTTGGAACTGGTTGCTTTTGCTTGCTCTCTCGTGGAATGCCACCACCACAGAAATGATACCTTTAAAATGGCTGGGCTTGATTTCATATAATTCAATATGTTTTCGAATAGGATGAGGATCTTGATTATATTTTCTATAGAAAAGAATGGGATCTTTCCTGATTCATTTTTATCATCCTTTTTCTTTGATCTAAATTTAATAGAATCCATTATTTTCAATCTCTTTTTATCCTTATCCCAATCACCCCATCAAAGTGGAATCTCAAAGAGTATTTTTCAACCGTTTTTACACATATTATTCTAGTTGCAAATACACACATGAAAAGAAAATAAGGATGCAACAGTTTACCGTTACCGGACAATAAATTTTATCTCGTGTTCCTTTTTCAGTCTAAATGCTAACAATTCATAAGAGAATTTATTTCATGTTAAATACGTATTTCAAATAATCTCCTGATTGCTAAGTTAATGCATATCTGACAAATACAAACATTGTAGTTGCTGTCAATAAAATGAAAACAATGAAAGAAACAACAAGCTTGTTTTATAAACACAAAAGTTGCCAAAACTTTTCTATGTGTTAAATTCTTCTCTGCAGTCTTTTAGCACTTTGATGTGATATGACGTAATTGACTCTGACCAAAGTCCGATCTTCATCATTGAGCTTCTATCATCACCAATTCAAATCATCAATAAAGGTGATTATGTAAGAAACACGTTACATGTCTTCATTCATTTCTTATACTTTCTTTGGCAAATAATAGAAAGCAGATTGTTAAAATTTTCAAGAAAAGAATAACTAAATGGAAATTTACAATGTTTTAACTCACAATCATCATCATCATGGCTGTCAGTATAATCTATCTACGTAAAGCTGCATTATTATGTCGACATAAAATGCCAAAGAGGCGCACACATGTCATTTTCAAGTTTTTAATTCAGTACGTAAAGCATTTACCATCATAGTATTAAAATGTTTTATGAGGAATCAGCATCATCATCATTGATGACTTTTTGCATTACTTTGATCAAAACAAAACATCTGCTGACTTTTCACAACTTGCAAACTGCACTTTACAAAGTGGAGGCTTTTACGAGACTTGGTAGTAATCTTGTTTGTATCATTCTCAGGTAATACGACTTCAAAATACCCTGCTGGTAGTTCTGACTTTGATAGGAAGAAAACTTATAAAACCGCCTACGGGCAAAATTTAGTTGTAGCATGGTCGCTCATGTCATGTCATGACTGGTGATTAAATATATATTCCCTATGTATACCAATTATTGAAATTTTATTTGAAAATAAATCAGGAAGAACTGAAGCTGAGACGTTGTTAAGCGTGTGCTAAACTTGAGTCATTCTGTAATCTAACCTCAGGGATCTTAACGGAAACAAACCATTCTCATAAAGATTAAATCATAAACATAAAATACCAAAGCTTAGAGTGACTAATCCAGGTAGAAATTCATCAACGGTTGCTTTTTTTGTAAAATCCTACAAAATTTTCCTAAAAAACGGAACTAGGAGCTTTCTTCCGTAAATAAGCAGACTTTTATATTTTTAAAGCTATTGTGGTCAGTACAAATTACAAACGAGGCAACAGCCCATGAACTAAATAGAACTAATCCTCACCTTTGTCCTTCCGATTATGAATGGGAAGTTGTACCTTGCTGGAACTAGAATAAATACCTTGAACAAAATGCCTCTACAAAACTACAAAAGTGGGAGACACGGGATGCTAGTAAAGCAGAGTAAATAAATCACTATGCAAGCAAGGTTTGTTCTTATCATACGTTATAGCTATCTGGACTCCTGACAGAGCCCCATTTAATCTGTAGGCATTACGCATTCCTCTCACTTTTACTAGAATAAAATTTTGCGCAAATCGTATTATTTGTTGAGGTATTATGCACACTTGGATGAATCGAATGGGATTTTGAAAGAAAAGTGGCTTATAATAAATGCGAGGAGTCCATACGTAAACTCAAATAAACCAAACAAAGTAGAAAGCCACGGGCCATGCAGCCAGAGTTCCATAAAAAATAGATTTTACAAGATTTTATTCATTGTTGACCAGGTAGAATATAAATAGGTAGGTAGGTGTTGTAGAAACATGGTCCAGTCGCCAAGCATAAAGCGTATATTCAAAGACGGAGGCCATATGGACTAGTAAAAGGTGAAAGACACAATATAAAATGATGAATCGAATAACAAAAAGCATTGCAGGCAAGCATTCGATTATACCGCATTCGCTTTCTTCGTTCCTTTCTCTTGAATGACTTCTGCCCAGCATTGCAAGTAGGAAACATTATTGAAAGTAATTGGTTGATGAATGCTTAAAGAAAGAATAGGAAGAGCGTGGACGCAGAAAAGAGAACCAAGAAAAAAATGTTTGTTTTGTTCGGAACCGTTGGTGTGTACACATGTTTTCTTCTTTAGAATTTGTACTTCTTTTCATAAAAAGTTGCTCGCACGATTCATTTCTGCTGTTTCAAACTTGCTAGATGCTACGCTTAAACGGACTTTTAGATCTGTTTGACTTTGTTGCAGCAACATAGAAAGAAGTATAGATCATTTCCAATTGTTGAAATTTCTTTGATCTTGTCTTGTACACACATTGTCTTTAGAAAGATTGAGTTGTACTCAAACTACACGACGAAATATTGAAATTGAAATTAATAAAGTGTTGATGATTTTAAATCAAAATTCAATCGTTATTTTAGTTGAAACTGAGTCCGATTGAATTATTAAAATCCAAAGTTTTAAAATTCGATGTAATCATTTTAAAAATACTAAACAAAAAATAGGATTTAAAAGATGTCTTTAAGCAGATGTTGCAATTCAAAGCAATTTTGATAGAGACTTAAGTACTGATAGAAGAAAAGACAATTGATAAAACATAGTTGTATTATTACAGTTTGTTTTTCATTTGCGATAAGTGCAGTGTTTCGTTATAATCTTTCAATCCATCATAAATTTATTTTATATTCATTTCATATATTAGATATATGTAAGAAACAAATGTCCACTTATGGCTGATTATTAACGAATGTCTAATCTTTAAATCAAACAGACATGATCTTTTAAAAAGAAGTCTTTACAAGACAGTAGCAAGGAAGAAATCGTTGATAGTTCGATGCACGATTTTGTTTATCATCATCATTTAGTAATGGAGCTATCAATTTGAAGACTGATACTAATCACAAATTGTTTTTCTTATACAACATATTTTATCTATCATCAGTACAGCCATAATCTAATTTATAGTCGAGGAGGATATTGCAAAGTCATTAGGATTTTAAAGTAAAGTATACATAAAACAAAAATTTTCTCAATAAACGTGATAGTTTATCTGATAAAGACAACACAATGCATGTCAATGAAGAATTTAATATCGTCTGATATTTTTCTATTTCACTCGATCAATCCTTTAATAACTCTGATGGAGGTTAGCTACAGGAGCCAAAACTAACACATGTCAATGCACGTGTTGTTTGTAATATTTTTGGGTCAACGCTACGTTGTTGGAAAGATTCTCTAGTAACACCGGCGGAGGTACGCCTCACTTGCTACCTCATCGTGCATTCATGGCGCAGGGGATATCTTTAACAAAAACCATCAAAACGAAACATAACCCACTTGCTTAGATCAGGACGGTAAAATATTAATAAAAATAAAAGTTAATTCTTACGGGAATGGAAAAGAAAATTGCGGACTTTATATGGAATAGAATAAATAGAAAGGGCTTGTTGTACATAATTCGCATCTCGTAATATATTTTGGCAAACTACCAGAGAAGGACCAACTGTGACAAGAAAAATACAAAGTAGTCATTCGTATCAACACAATTTTCAAAAACTGGCTTAGGTAATGTCAACGGGAGCAGTTAGTCTAAACTATTTTCATGTAAGCGGAGAAGAGTGAACAAACATTACCTTGTTTGTATAAACAAAAAACTCTGATCCAACCACCACCCAAGAAGATTGTCTGTCAGTCAAAATATGGTAAATAAGAAAGAAAGAATGTACTAAAAGGTTAGTTTTTAGCCAGTAGCAGCGAGTTTAGCACAAGGGAAGAATAAACAGTAAATAGGATGAATGCGGATGGGGAAAACGAGATGAGCATATAGATAATTTGCATATTATTATTTTATCTAATCCACCGTGCTATTGCATAAACTCATCCAGTGCATTATTATCATACGACCATCGTGTCTCATTCCAAATAGCCTAACCTCTTCCAAGTGGCCTTCTTACTTTCTCTTCTCAAGCGACACAAGATTTTTAAATTTAGTTCAGTTAAACGAACTAGAAATCGTACATGTTTTTCAAATTGCTTCTCTGCACCCAACAACTCAACTCTTTCCTAATTTGCATTGCAATTTTCTCCTTTGTTTTCTAAATGCGGGATGGCCACTCAAAATATATTCAGAAACTGACGAACTAGCCTACTCTCAGATCAAGGAAAGCAGTAAAGCACAAAACAATAGATTAGGGAGAAAGTTGTTGAGAATCGACTCTTCCTTTCTTTGCTAAAAACTAAATACGTGAAAAATTAGAGCTACACGCAAAGTGCGTGCTTCTTGCATGGGAAATGGGAAACGCTCTTGGGCTTCTTCGTTCAAGTGGCTCTTTTCACACGCTGCAATATCTACCAAACAGCTACTGCATTTGTCTATCTACATATAAACAAACTTCATATTTTGTTGAAAATGTTTCCTTTTTTCAGAAAAAAACTGCTAGTATCCACATCCGGGAGAAAATATTCTGTTGAAGTGAAATGAGCGTGTAAGCGAGCGATGAATGAGCAAAGACCTCGGTTTGTTCGCCATATCATTCTAAATTTTATGAAGAAGGATAAGGGGCAGCAGCGGAATGCGAGACGCACTTTTTTAGATGTTGTGGAGTTTTTAGAATTCGTGGAAGTTCATTTCTAAAACTTGGTTTCCCGACTATGTAAACTTTCTGTTTTATCTTGAATCTTTGCTTTCCCTCTTACTATTATGACTGCAGTTGTTGTAAAATAAGAGGGGAAATTACACATCTAACACTTGTAATACTGCAATAATAAAATGATAATACGTCTAATATTATTCCTACAGTTGCTATGAATGGTATTCATTGAATAACAGTGGAAGTGGATGTGGTTCAGTCACCTTAGCATAATAAAACACTACACTGCAGAATACGAAGCAGTTCAAGAACTGTGCGCTGCTATGCTGGTGCTTTCGAACATCTTACTAAAAAAATACGGAAATTGAGATGAAACAATCTTATTAATATTTCCGGAGTATTTTATTAAAAGTGGCTAATCTAAAAGCGTGTAGTAAGCAGAAGCAATGGGAAGGGTAATAAACTAATCAAAATTTTGTAGCATTGGCAATATGAATAGTGAATGGTTTTGCGGTGGTGGTGGTTGTTAGGCAGAGGCTCTCTGCCTTTTCCCTGCAAGTTTAACAAAAGCCGAATAACAGAAATTAATTGCGCAAACAAACTGCTAGAGTATTGCATGATTGGGGTTGTTAATTTTGTATTCATTCATTTTTTGTACTGACGACGCTACTGTAAAGAATGCTGTTGTAAAATCAGGCACAGTAAAAGTAGTCAAAATTTGAAACTATTGCTGTATTCTCATTTAAAAATTGATTTCATGAATGCAGCAAATTGAAATATAATTTGATTAAATTTGACCAAGGTTAAAGTTGGCACTACTCTACCAAATCTGATGATAAATATTTTTGAATAAGAATGGATAATGAATATGCGTACGTGTAAGGATTTGTTGTTTTTCAGTCATGTAACTGTGAGCCTTCTGGATAATGAATCATAGAAAAAAATCAATTTAAACTTTTTTTATATTTGTCTTAAATCAAGATATTGCCTGGAAAAGTGGGCAAGACGTTTTTAAACCAAAGTAAGTAATGTCTTTTTGTATGAGGAATGCCAAAACTAGTTCTACGCCCAACTTTTTATATGAAACGCACGGAAAAGGGATATGAAAAAGACACGAGGTCAAATCGGATAAATATGGTAGGTAATTCATTCCAAGTTTACACCGTATGCTCTTGGCATGTCCTTGCTTTGAGCAATTTAACTTGCCGAGCACGGTTCTCAAACTATTCTATTATTAATGCACAATAAAAAATATGGGTCAATAGTCGTTTATATTTTATATAACTTTGGTCCTGCCGCCGCATGTTCCCATCCCATCTATCTAAACGATTCCATTTCAATTGGCTCAGTTTTTCTGGTTGGTCATTCATTTTGTGTGTTGTTGCTGACTGCCAAAGACACAATTTTGAATGTAGGTAAAAAGCTATCGGGATGCAATGATGCAAAGAATTTCATCGTTTTCGGTAACCTAGTCTATTCGAGGTTTTCTGAAGATTGCATGAATCGAACTTAAAATAGAAAGATGAGCTCTTAAAAATGTTTTCCTTTTGCTCTCGACAAGTACCTTTCATTCCATTGAATTGTATATGATGAAAAAGTAGCGATAAAAACTGCGGTTGATGATGACTTCTCTTTTAACGTCACTTCACGGGGGCCGCTTTTAAACTATGAGAGCGATATATATATTCTATGGTGTATGAACTATTGATCAACAGCCATAAATTTCATTAAAGTGTTTTTACGTCACCAATCGTCCAGAGGAGAAGGGATTTTAGTTTTATTTTATTATTATTATAATATGATGCGATATGATGTAATAGTTCGGACCTTTGCTTCATAATCACGATAATGTACCCCCTTTTCACTTTCTGTTGGTGGTCTTCTCAGCTACAAAATTTGATATAGAATTTCTAGAACGTGGATAAGGATCGAATCCGATCTCTTGCTCTTGTTGAAATGGAATTTGTAATGAGGAAGAAAGTAGTAAAGATGTCATCAGATTAGAAAAAAGGAACAGTTTCCTTCACGAATAAAAGAAATAGGTGGAAATTTATGTCATCTGAAAGGGAGGTTTCCATTCGCCTCTTTCTCCCAATATATTTTCAATTAAAAAGGAGGGATGAGCTGACCGTGGTAATTGCAATTATGCCTTTATTGTTAAATACTATCTTTTTTCCCTGAGAGAAAATTGCTTCTTTCAAAGCATATAACGCGGATCCCACATTCTTTCAATCTCATAAATTCTTCATTTGAATTAATCTTGGTATTTTTAAAAAATCTGCCACATTGAAACCTCCTATTTATGAGGTATAATGTAACTAATACGTTGTAAAAAGACAAACAAAATGCTTTAATGATTCAAAAGGATTTATCATCGATTGGAAAATTCTTAAAATACGAGCCAGTATTTACGACTTGAATAATGAGCATGAAACCAGCAACAGCGTTTCTTGGCTTTTATGCAAATGTTTGGACTTTAATGACTCGAGTCAAATAAGAAATTTGTGTGATATCAATTTTTTTAGCAACGGCTGTAATAAACAATCGTCATTATAAACCTTTATATAATGTAAATTGCCAAAGACAGCAGATATTCATCGTTTGATAAGGATTTTAAAATTTCTTCGGATATGAGTCAAATTTAGCTTAACCAGAAAAAAACTTGTTGATGTTTCAGATTTACGAGTAAATTTTCTATAGAAAACAAAAAATCTACGGTTTGTATTGATGTCCAGCTGTCATGTTGTAGAATGAATTGGAATTGAACTCACTGAAGTGACAAAGTGTCTTTTTAAAAGAAACGTTCTTGTTTGAGGATCAATCTCGCAGTCTTTCTTTACTTTATCTTTGTGTTAACTGAAACCTTTTTTTACTTTCAATAAATGGTTTTACTATTTATCCCCTGTTTAGGTCTTTTGCTCGGGTTTGATCACTGATCTAGATTTAATGGAATCATTTCATGCTGTAGATGAAGTTTCTCTCAACTGCTCTCTTTTTTATAATTTCAGATTTAGAGGAAGTTCAAGTTTGACATTTTTTGTGTGTATTGCAATTGAATTTTAAAAAAGTTTTTTTAAAAGTAAAATTTTCTGAAAAATAGGAAGGAACCGATCAACCAGTAATGATTACTGGCTGAGCTGCTGAGTTTCCCCTTCTTATTCTTTTCAGGTATATGTTTGATATATTTATGAAGCATGCCAGCGTGGTAAGTAATTGGAATTAGCATATTTAGATATGCACCATACAGAGTGAAAACCTCAAATTGTGTAATGAACTGTGTATATTTTATTTATGCTAGGAAGTTTATCGGTTCATTTTCTATTCATTTAATATTACAAAATTCAGGAAAAATATGGATTTGATTTTTAAACCGTTCCCATCTCTTTCTTTTCACTGAACTTGAAACGATAAAAAGTTTAGATCATCGATTCAAATCTATTCCAAGTTTTCAAATTTTCCATGAGAAAATCATGAAATAAAAAGTACACGCGGAGGAATAAATAATACAAAAAGCAAGTCTTTGTACAACTTTGTTGTCATCATTCGTCGCTCGATGTTTTGATGCTGAATTTTATTAAGAAGTAACAGATAATATGTGATGTACTGATCAATTTTATTGCCAGAATATAACTGGAGTTAAATACTGAAAGAAAAGAGTTTTACAGCTAAATAATGTTGACGATTTGTGTTAACTGATTGCCTCACAATTTATTACAAAATCATTCTGCTAAGGGCATACTGATAATAAGAAGATAAAGCTTTGTGCGTGCTAACTTAATATTTTAAATATGACCGTGTCCATGTCCTTAAGAATACTATGTAGTATGTAGTTTACATAAGAGTTTCATTAGAGTTATTCAATACACATTTTGTTTCAAGAGAGCAGATTTTTTATGTCATCAGTATGATGTGTGCAAATGATGCGGATGCAAACTAGCTGAAGCCTGTGCCCAGATGTCATCCATCCTTCTTAGGTAGATTAGGTAATTTCTTGTTGTATCTACATTGTTTGGATAAAAGTGTGGAGGTTACGTAAATTAACAACAGAATGAACTGCAACGAATACATTTTTCTTGAAAACGTTCTTTATATTTTTATTGATGCATTGTATGAAATCAGCTTTCCAGATTGTTGCAAAGGAATGAAATTTTTGCAGCTTTTTGAGTCAGGGCAAAGGGTATTATTATTGCAAACACGGTGCCCGTTTCTGTCTCAACTTCTATGGCTCCGAGTTTTCATTTGAAAAGTCAAAAAGTTTGAGCACCTGGCTCCCGAAGTTTCGTCCATCGGCCAATTTCAGCATACATATAGGAAAGAGAAAGAAGTCAATCCTCCAAAAAAATGAGTAAGATTTTTTTTTGCCATATGCTGCCACTTTTTCAACTGTGCAGCACTGCTGCTGACCTGCCACTTTTTTTTATCATCCTAACTGAGACACAGAGGGTGAGTGATTATTATTGCAAAAACAATTTTAGTTGGTTTGCAAGCCAAACCTTTCAAATGAGATGAGAATTTTCAAAGAATTCGATAATGCTGACTAATGGAATTGCTGTTACGCTTTGATTTAGACACACATGTACTTTGACATTGATTCAGTTTTTATAACGGTCGAAATTACTTTTTGAAATGTGGTCAAGTCAGTCAGACAGGGCTGATTATAATTTTGCTTCTATGTAATACCTATAGGTAGTTTTCAAATCCAATTATTTCCATACCTTGTCACAAAATATTAAGCTGAATTTACTCAATCATTGAAAAAATAAAGAAAAATTAACGCATCATTTGCTTCCTTTTCTTTTTTTTGAATGAAAATGAAATACAAATTAGGTTGAAAATTTGTAGCACTGACCAGTGAGAAAAGCATTGAAGGCAGAAATGGTCAGCGAGGAATGTTTGTATGCACTATTCAAACAATAGTTGAATAGTAAATAAATCACAATTAAGCTTTGTATTCAAAGAAGGAAAAGGTTTTGAATTGACAATTCACAATTTCATCTCTTCAGTTGTTTAAAACTTTGCAACTGACCAAAATTATTTTCTATAAACCAAATTCATCTTTGATAAATAAGAAATGCTCACGATTAGAAATACAAAATCGAAAGATTTTTAAATGGGTAGTAGGATGCACTTTAGAAAATTGATTTTCAAGTACATAAATTCAGTAATTGTGGCCCGAATTTTCAATCCCACACTCAAAGAAAATAACAAAGAGAAAACCTCATAACTTTTCCATTCTTGGACAGTTTTGTTGTCCCAAACATACGAAAAAATACCGCCTACAATAACCGTTCACTTTAAAAATCTTTATTTACTTTTGCTTGAAGTAGTAGAAAGGAATCATTTTAAGCTGCAATATGATGGTGCACCAAACTCGTACAGGGCTGTAGATGTAAATAAGAAAAACGCATTCACTTCCCATTCTCACCATCACACTTCTCAAGTCCTTCTTATCTTCACTTCCATTCTCAATCGGAAAGGGACCAAAGAGAATTTAAAATTGAAAGCAGAATGCTTTTCTTTTAAAAAGATTGAAAACTGTTCTCACAACATTACATAATAGTTTGCATCTTCGGCACCACCATCAGTATACACAGATGAATTATTCCACCATCTTTTCCCACCACTTTACCACCTACTAAAAATCTTTTCCCTTTTATTTTATACAAAATAATTTTAGAGGAAAAAGCATATTATTCGCATTTAGTTTTATCCAGTAGCAACAATCCGAAACAAAAGTATTCGAAAGTTCAAAATCCATCTTTTCTTCTCCATTTAGAGACATAAGATTTATCGCTCACGATTTCATTGTTTCATGGCATAATATTCAGGCTGGAGTGGAGACTTCACCAAGCTCCTTCACTATTCTCCAGCTACTGAACTACGCAAACAAGACACAGCGATACAGGATGATATCGCATGATGTTGATGATTATGTGATATTATTAAGATTATGTTTGTAATGGCTACCTGAAATAGAAACAGAGATACATGTTCTTTTAATGACAGCGATAAACCTAGGAGGAAAACATTGCGTTTGGGAGTAGGCTCAAGTTGAGTAGTCTTGAAGTGCACTCCTTTCCACCCTCGTCGTCTCTTCTCCACATCATCAACAGAGACTCATCAACTTCATCTTATAATCTTTATCTTCTTCTTAAGTAGGCTCAAAAAACAAGAGGATTGTGCGTGGTAGTCAGGAATAATAGGACTTTGCTCCAGAACAGCTCAAGCGGGGAGTCTCATAATTCTCATCATCCACATCACCATCAAAATAATTCCCAGTTGATTTTTCCACCTTCATTTCTTCCCTGCCATATTAAAAAATGATATAATATAGGTACATGGCCATTCTTTACTTCCTTTGACGCTCGACTCTGTTTCCCGGCCTTAATTCATAGGAAACCAGAACGAGGCAAGCATTACATAATAAAACACAGCATAGCCACCGTAAAATGAAATATGATGCATTTTCATGAATGAAAATTGTATCTACAAAAAGAATGGCTATATATATCTCACTTTTGCATTAAATTAGAAGAGAAAAGATGATGAGAAAATAGAAAAGGTCTTTTTAAAAGCCTACTGTGTGAGTGCAGCCTGCATTACATCACTTTTTAGTTCCATTTCAGTTGCAATTCTGCATTCATATACTAAAAGTTGGAATAAGCGATTCTTTTCTGCTTACTTGCACTAAATTTTACAAAAACCTTTTGTTTTCTTTCTTGCAGGAGCATCTTCATCTTCCCAGCTCGTCTTAAGGGCAGAATAACAAGGAGTGAACTTACACAAGAATCGAATAGAAGTGTGCCGTCAGGCTAGAAAAATAAGTTTGAAATTTCGACCTTGCTTCGTTGTGCACGGTTGCTTGCTTCTTTCTCTGCTTCCAGCTTTATCAAGTTGGTTGAATATTGCTGCCTGGATTTTGGTAGTTGAAATGAAGAAAGAGATAGAAAAGAAGGAAAAGGCGTCTGTGCATTTCTCATCTTTTCGGATTACGTTACTTTGAACTGCGCTATTCCGGTACGATCTGTTCGTTTCTAGCAAGAAAGCTAAAGTTACTTTGAAAAAGGTTCTGGATTTGCCATGTTGTGTGATAGGAAAACATGCATTTTCAAAGTAGTCCTGCAACAACAGCAGCATCATTATACCGCTACCATCATATCAGGATATCAACAGCACACCGCACAGTTCATGTCCTCATCGCCATGAAAATCACAATCGTAGCAGACGTTACGGCAAAAGAAGCTCTCTTTTTAGCTTGAGCAGGAGTTCTTGTAGTAAAAGTGAGGGATCTCGATCCTTTTCAGATCCAACTGTCTTTTCTTGAACAGTCTTCTCGTAGATTTGGGAGTGGAAGGAAGTAGACATGTATCTGTTAGCCTTATTGCCTTGTTGTACTGACTGAATTGGATAAAGCAGTTTTGAACTTTGTGTGTTTCATTGTGTTGTGCTGTTTCTTTACCAGAATTTTCCTTATTTTTGCTTGATTGCGTTTCCATATGCATCCAACTGCCTAAATGGATTCCTGAACTTGATCTGAAGTGAGATGGAGGCAAAATCTTTTGGAAAAAGTCTGCAAGTCTTGGCTGTTTCCTTGCTGAATAAATAAAGGTGTTCAATAGTTTGTATTTTTATGTTATGAAAGAAAGCGCTTCATTTTTTAGAAAAATATACACACATTTCCAAGCCTTATTCCCTCCTAGTTCAATTCGTTTTAAAAGCAATGTAGTAAACGATTTTCAATACAATTATTTATAAAAGCAAAATAAAAAGTAAATCAGATCCTTTCTTCTCCAGCACAGGAAAAGGAACATTTCATCATAGTTTTTTATGTGTTTGTGCGTATGTTGGAGTACAACAAAGATATAATTTAAAAGGAAAGAAGCTCACATGGGAGCAAGTTAGGGAAGATAAGAAAAAGGAAAGAGACTTGGGTTTTTTATTTTATTTTTCTTTTAACAAATCTTAAATGTATGTAGTAAAAAACTGAGAGAAATCTCTACCAGCAGGAAAAGGTGGTGATATATAGTAGTATATAGTTGTGTGGGATAGGTGGTAATGTTTCTGTTGTTGTTGCTCTTCCAGGAGATAATAATGTAAAAGAGAAAAAACATCAACAGAGGAAAATATATTACATGATATAATAATGTCATGCATTAGTAGTGCTATTATATCGTAATGATAGTTTATCCTCTCCAGTATTATTATTAGCCCATTATAGCTGTCTTCCTTTTCGAGGTTTAAATTGTTGTTTGTTGTGACTTGGTTGCGAGAAGTGGGAACTCTGGATATAATTTTTCTCTGTGTAAAAGGGTTTCCCTTAGCCCCTTGAGTGACTGTCAGAATGGGAAATCCCTTCAAGGCTTATTTTTTGTGGAGTCAGTAGTGGTGAGGAAGACAGAGAGAAATAGAAAGAAAGAAATGAGAAATACAGTTTAGGCAGGCATATTATCTTTGTGTTTAGAAGATGAGAGAAAATGTTCGCGTTTTAATCCTTTTCTTATTTTCAATTTTTTCTGTTTTGGTGCCTTTCAGCCTAAAGCTTACCTAATCTCTTCTCTCTTTTTTATCTCGTTCCCTTGCGTTGTATTGTATTGAGCACGAAAAAGTCAAATTTTATTTTCACATTATGTACGATTATTATGCATGATGATGGCAAGTGTAAGGTTGGAAAAGTGGTTTTCTCAAACAATCAAATCATCCTCATTCTTATCCAGCAGCTTTACACTATATTATTTAGAACAATCACGAGACAACAGCTGCAGCTCCTGCTTATTTTCTGCTTGCCTGGTTAGAAAAAATGGGCCTGTCTCAAATATTATTAAGCAGGTGAGCTGGTGCTGTTGCAGGAGCTCTGGAGAAATAAGTTGATTTTACATTTTTGATGTGATTGTATTCCGTACATTCAAGCATGACTACTTAAAAATTGTTTATGCAAAATCAAATTTTAGAAAAAATATGAAGGTATTTATGGATAGGAGGAGAATGAATTATGAGATAATTAGCCAAAAGATCAGGTGTGTTAAAGCATGGCGTGGCAATTGTCCTTTTCATGAACTTAAACGTAAAAACTTGGGCTATTCAAATTATTTTTTATATGAATTTCAAAACTTGTCTTTAAAACAAGTGTTGGATCCTGTGGAACTGCACTGATTTAAATAGTACGAGAGATTATATGTATCCCTTTTAAAAGAGAATATTTAATCGATTTAATTTTTTGTCTTTTGCAGACAGGGGGAAAACTTACCTGAAGGAGAACAAGAATCTGCAAAGACGTGCGGGACTGAAAGGTTGACAACTTCAGAAGTTGTTTTTTGAAGTTTGGCAAAACTGCAGATTTATTTTTACGTGACCTTGAAACAGGGAGCAGCAAACAAAAAGTTCTTTTTTGTTGTTGTAACCAAGCCCGTACTAACAAAAAAGTGACGTGCTTGGAATGAAATTATGAAGTGGATTAAGTGACATTTAAAAAGTTAAATAATATTACTTTTTCCTCTCGGAGACGGAGATTTTAGTTTGTACAAAATCAAACTACTGTTTAGAGGATCGAGTACTTCTTGCGTGAAAGTTTGAACAGTAAAGTGATCTGTTGTGTAAGTAAACTTTAAAAGTTGGAGGGTCATAGGGAACTCTTTTTAGTACGAAATAATGACAAGTTATTCTGGATAGCTCATTTCACTTTGCTTACCTGTAGCTGTGTAAACGACCAACTGAACAGAGTTTTAGTGAACATTGCAAACTACTCCCAAATGAAAAGGGATTAATCTAGCTTAACTCACAGGAAATTTATAGTGAAAGGAAGTACGCAGTCCCATGTGAAGGTACTTTGTTTATGTGTGTGTAGATTTGGATGGAGGTGGAAGTCACACAAGATAGACTAGACTCTAGACAGCAAATAAATAAAAATCAACTTTCCTTTTTGGATAGTGGATCAATGGACAGGGGCTCTGGAGAATAAAAAAGTTGGCATTTTGGTAAGTCTACTACAAATACTACAACTTTTACATATAAAGTTGGAGACGAGTGTTTTGTACACATCACATTCCGCTAAAACTCCTTTCATTTTCTGTGGTAAGCTATTCACTAAGTAACAGCAAAAGGGCAAAGAGAAAATTCCAATTAGCTTGCAGGGAAAAGCAACTCTTGTACTTTGTAAACGAAGGATAATATGATGATTCTCACTAGACTCATATATTGAGTGAAAAGATGTCCAGGGAGAAAAAAGAGACCGTAAAGTCCGTTGGCAGTAACTAGATTCCTTCCTTCATTTATCATATTTTTACTGGAAATTGAATGGACAAAGGCAATACTGCGTATGAAAATGAAATGAGTGATGTATGCATCAAACACTAAACAAGTCAAGTCAACAATCAATCCTTTTACTTTCTAGTGAAGGCTGTTTTTGTCCGGGGCAAAATCAAATTGAAGTTTAGGTTGATGAACCGGAAAATATATTACGGAAGTGCATGGAGATAGGTCTCTTGCTTTTCATTATTAGTGCAGGAGTTGTTTGTTGGGCGGATGGCTGTTGCTGGAGACTATAGACTTTTATAATTTCATCTTTCTTATTCTCTCGGAGAATGAGTGAGTCCACGTGTTTAGTGCTGTCTTGTCCAGCGGTAGAAAAAAACAAAGTTTTTTATACCAAGCTATCCACTGACAGACTATTTATCATTCTCTTGTCGTCTTTCTTTTCTTACGTTTTGCTAATATGGCAGATCAGTTTGTTTTTTTCTGCACATTGCACACTGTTTGCCTACACGTCAAGTGTAAAAGGATAAAAGAAAATTTCCATCGTTTATCTTGCCTATTCATTTTTCATATTACAAAGAATAAGAAAAATTAGGTTCGGACAGGAGCCGTTTAATAATTTAGATAGCAAAGTTGTTTCCAAAATATAAACGAAAGTTGCATTGCTGAAAGCTTAATTTGATAGAAAGTCTTACAGAGGATTACAGCATAAACACGGGTTTTGTTCATTGTTCAAGTTATATGTACTATGTTGCGTTATGTTTTCAGCATATAATTTACTGAGAAAGCCTAAGTACAAAAATGTTTTACTTATCTTTTTGACATTTTTGAAATTATATGGCTTTCTTAAAGAATTTTAAATTTTAAAGGTCAGTAAAATGCATTTTACCTTTCAAGGTTTTTTATATTTTTTTTAGTAAACCTGACTTTTCTAATCTCCCCATGGACTCCCTCCCTGTCTTTCTATCTTACTCCTGCGTGTGCTGTCTTATCAGTCGGCGGTTCTTCTTTTTTTATCTGGTGAAGGTATCACTATTTAAAACAGAAATCTTCTCAGCACGTCACTGATTCCCAGACAAAATAATACTTTTTATCTATTACCTGCGTGGAAGAACAATGATTACATCTTTTTTTGGACCACCATCAAATTGCGTGCAACCCACCGACAAGGAAAGGTCCCTTGACATACTAATTTAAAGAGCTCGTTTCTTTTTATTTCTGGTTTTGATACAGAAATCTTTTCATCTAGATTTTTTCAAAGATCCTTTTGTTTAGCTAAAATGATGGTGATTATTTTAAGCTTGCATTCGGAAATTGGTATATAACTATAACACAAACAAGAAACGAAATAGAAACAGTTTCATTCCATCCTATGAATGTTGCTGCATTCATGAGATAAATCATTCCACCCATTCGGTAAAATTTTGTGAGAGCTCATTAAGGGACAGGGAGGAGGGCTGGAAAGGAGGTGAATCTTTGGTTTTGTTTGCCACCTTCGGTCAGATTTACTACTGTTGCTCTTTCTACTTTTTCAATCCTGATGATTTTATTCAGGTTAATAATAAGCGAAACGAAACAAAATCCTGACCTCATGCAACGAGCTGATTTACATAATTAGAAGAATTATAATAATCAAGTTTACTAATAAGTTTTTAGAAACAATACAGTAAAAAATCAGTAGACAATGCACCAGCCAGCGTTTTTAAAATAAAACCTACTTTTCACATTCTTTTTTCTAGTTTTGCATATTTTTCTGCTATCTGCTCTTGAGCTTATACCAATTTTATATCTTACAATTTTTACAGACAGATTTGTTTGATCTATACACCTTGAGTTTGACTTATTCCCCCTTCTTTACACCCTTTTACAGCAATCTATCTATTCTTATTTCCCATCATGTGTTCCAGTATAAAAGAAATTCATTTTGTTGTTGCTAGCTATATGTATAGGTATACGTATGATCTGGATTTAATGGAATCCATTATTTCCCTTTTCCTTTCCCTTTCTTTCTGCATTTTCCTGTAGTTTCTTTTTAAAGTAGACAGAGCTTTGTTCAACAGCTTTCATGCTATTCCTCCTTTTTAGATAACATTTGAAAGAAATCAGTTTCCTGAATAAAAAAACTGAAAATAGATTGAAACTTGGCACATTCATTGCAACTCGACAGACGTTGCTGGTTAAGATATCAGCAAATGCACATATATTTAAAAAGGAAGAATAAGAAAAGAATAGAATAAGATCAAGTTCAGTGAAAGGAAAGGTAACGAATTCTTTACCAAAATGTCAGAAAGACGAGTTTTGACAGATTAGAGTAAAATCATCAAATCCATTCAAAGAAGGCTTACAATAAAATATTTCGCGTTTTTTCATTTTGATTGGAAATTGAAGCTTTAGCTAGACAGAAATTCACACAATGAATCGGTTTTTGAACACCCAATAGACCTTTATTGCGCCTCCTCTCTGTAAAAGCTTGAGTGTGCCATACTTGACACGGGATGAAAGGGACTCACACGTCTTGTTTATTTTGCTGTTGCAAGATCATTTCCTATTCATGCAGTTTTTATAGTTAGAAAAATGGTTAATGTTTGGCTTGATTGCAAAAGTTGTTGTTCCTTTTACGATTTTATTGTGGAGGCAAAAAAACTAGAAATCATTATTTTTATCATCATAAAGTCAAATTCTAATTTTTGGTACAATAAATGTCAACTTGACAAATCACAAGGGGCAAATACTTTTGTTGATCAGATCAAACTCTCGTGTTTATGGCCATGATGAACTTTTCATTTCCAATACTGCTACCTACATATTCACGAATTCCTGTATACTCTTTATTCAAATTTTACCTTTGGATTTGTAACATTTATTTAAATTTTAGCAGTTTTATTGCAATGAAATAAGTTTTCATTTGCACCCAAGCAAATCTAAAATTTATTCTTATGTAATAATAAGGGATTCAGATAAATTTCTGCACAGATGTACAGTAAATAAATGCTCTCATTATTTTCCCCGTCGTCATCAAAAAAATTTTACGACCTCACACGACAATTCACATCGTAAGTTTATTGCTTACTGTCTGAATGAGAGATCTTAACCGTTGAAGGCTTCAAAAAAGTGGAGTGAGTGTGCCATGTCATGTCACGGATCAGGGGACAGCCAAGCTATAAAAACACACACACGCACAATATTCTTATGACCGAGGCCAATGTATGCTGTGGCGTAATGTTATGTGACATATGTTTTATGGAGTACAAACTGCCTACAGAGAGACCTCGGTCACCCACCAGAAGAGGTGCTGATGCGGTGCAAGGCGTATTTTTCTAATTTACACAGTCACACTGGATATAATTGGGCATTGTTAAGAATTCAAATAAAAGTAAAAATTATTATTTCCTAACTCAAGTAACTACATCTTTAAATGAATTGAACCAGTTTATTATTGATACCGTATAGTAGCATGTATGAATATGTTCAAAGAGTTCATAAAAGCACAACCACGCGTTTGTGAATAAAAGCATAAAATACTGATCCAAGCTGTGTGTAAAAGGTGGGAAAAAGTAATAAAACGAGGAAACAATCAGATTGATTGTTAAATTTTATTACACTTACACGCTGTTGTTGCCATTCACTACATTATTTTGGATGAAAGAGTAGATGAAAATAAAAGTGCAACTGTATTCATTTGTTTGGATTGTTGGTTATTATCACTCTTGAAATTGTTGACTTGACCTACGTGTTTTTTGGGGAAGAGTTGAGCGATTTAAAAGTGAATGTGTGAACTTTTCATAAAAGGGTAAAAACCGTTGAGTAAAACTGCACTTCAGCAAAGCTTTGTGCATTCTAACCTGTGAAAATTTATTTTTATGTATTTCAGGTTGTCTACTCTCGATAAATGCTAAATTTGGAGTAATCTGGAAAAAATGAAATAGTGCAAAGGAGTTTTTATACCTAAAACAAAAAGGTACGAAAAAACTGTTCATTTTTATTATTTTTTCATGCATTTTTGATACGCTTTAGAGGGTGAGATTTTAAGTTTTGTTCTTATTATCTACGGATGAAGGGATTGAGAAATGGGAAAGAGTTTGCATCCGTTTTCCCTTTGACATGGTCCCTTATCCCCTTCCTCTACACTTTTTATTAATAAAGATTTCGTAAGAATAATTTATAAAGAAGAGTTTTTGATTGTGTAAGTAAAGCATTGTTTTCTCTCTTCCCTTCTCATCTTGTTTGTATAGAAGATGATGAAGTTCACTTAAATGTCTACCCTCTCTGATTTACATTCATCTTTTTCATCATAATTTTCATTATCTTTTGAACAACCTTCCCCTTTTTCTTGTTCTTGCTTTCTTTGCACACAAAATGCAACTAATTTTTGTCCCCTTTTAAAACTTTTATGTTCTCATAAGCTTGGATTTGTAAACTTATTATTTCATATCCCTTGCTCCTTGTACTCCTCTCTCAACTCATTAGTTATTTATATAAGACTTGTGCTGAAACTGTCCCATTTTGCTTCATTTTATCATCAAACGCCATTTTATTAAACAATTTAAATGTACATTAGATTTTATATTTTTTTGCAGTTTTAGGTAGTTTTAATAAAATAATTTTGTTACCCCGCCCAGCACACCAGACAAGTAATACGAAAAAAGCAATGCATTGAAGTTTAATTTTTTTATTTGCAATTTAGTTCCGGTTGCCAAATAGTCATACGAATATATGTGAAAAAAGGATACAAAATATTCAATCATCACAGTTGTCATTCAAACTTATTCGCCTGCTGGTTGAAGGCTTGACAGGATATGAAGGCTTTAAAACGCTAAAAAAAAGTTTCCAAAGTTGATTTGGCATTACCGTTAAACGTTTTTGTGAATCAGTGATGATGGCATGTGATGGCACTAGACCATTTTAATTTAATTATAACGGAGTCAATACAAATCCTTATAAAAAAGTGACATGTTTTATGATGCATGGGTGAACACTAGAGAGAGTAGGTATGCAGTATTCCTTACAAAAACTCTTTCGGAGAGGGAGAGGATAAAGGGTTGGATGAGCCTTGATTTTTAATATTTTTTACTTTACCTTGCTCACCTTGATGTCAATATGAAAAAATATGATATGAGCTGGGATGACTTGGTGTTCTGTTTAAAAACTGCATTAGCATCTTTTTAGTTCCATCTCCATGCATAATTTAAGTCATCAGTTTTGGAGGATGAATGATAATAAAATGTTTTTGAATATAAAATGTACAACTTTATATTTTTATTACTATTTTATTACTACAGTTTAGAAGAAGGGGAGTGAGCCCTTTGCTCTCTTGAGGCACTACTTTATGTAAAAACTAGAAGATTGAATATTAAATAGGTTACGGTGTTCCTTTATCAAAGGACGAATTAAAAAAGGATGCTACCTGACTTTTACTTCGGAATTTATGCAGTTGAAGTCACCACCAGCTGACACTCAAAGTTTTTTGGAAGTTTGAATGGTGTCAAGGATTCCCTGCTGGGAAGATGTTCTCACACGAGTCAAATTTCAGTGGAAATTAATATATGAATGAATTTAATGAACAGTGAAAGATACAGCTTTCTACACAGATCCCGTTTAAATTTTGATTTTAGTTTTTTTCGTTACAAGTTGGCTTACATTATGAAATTGCATACAAATTTGACCTTAATAAAAGCAAAAGCTTGCATAGCAAATTTTTAGCATTATTACGTTTTTCCCTTTCGTTTATGTTAAAAATTATTTATAGAATAGCAATTTTAGTAAAACAAATTGAGCTAAAAGGAATTTTTAATAATTTGAGTGAAAACATAAATGAGGAGCTTCAAAAATTGAATCCAGTAGCACGTTTTAAATCCTTTCTAACTTTTTGATTTTTAAGCTTTGGAATTACATAACATTGTTTAAGGATAAAAGCACCATTGTTTATTTGGTTAAAAGGTATCAAAAAACGTAAAATTTCAATATGGTTCGAGGACGTTGTTTTATTCTCAAACCGAAAAGTCCTACTAATCCTTTGGTAGATTCATTTTAAATTTTTAACATTTTCTTTCGGTATTGGAATAATTTCTTTGATGCTTGGTATACTTTTTTAAAATTAAAGCTGTTAGATTGATAAATTTTAGATTGATAGACATTAGTTGTTTAGTTATAGCAATAACTTTGATTTGATGATATTATAGACTTTTTCTCAATCCCAACTCTCAAACCATTAATACTTTAAAACCAAATATTTTTAAAAGGAAGTTTTTGACTTTTGTAGAAAACGAGCATTGACTGAAAACCCATAAATTAAAAATACTTCATATGGCATTGTTCTCTTTTAAGTCACTGAAGCCACTTGAAAAAAAATTATCGAGCCCCTGAACCCCTTCCGAAATCTTTTATCAGCTGAAAGGATTTTATAATAAGCTTTAAATCACGTACATTATACTTCCTTTAAACTAAATTGCTCAATGTAACGTGTGATTTTTTAAAAATTAAAAAGTGAACATATGTGCTGTTTGCGTGCGTAGGTAGTATTGTCGCCTTTTTTGTTAGCTTCTGTTTCGGTTAGAAGGTACAAATTTTAAAAATGAGCCGTGAAGTCATTATTGCTCCATTACTTCTATTGTTGGATTAGCCAAGCATGCATATGTGCCTGTGAAGAGTCCTGCAGAGCATTAGAATTCCTGTAGACCCTGATTGACCGGCTTGACTCTCTTGAGACTATCATGATGATCGTACACTGCCAAAAATTTTCGGATGTTTTGACACAAGCTCAGCTTTAAATATCTAAAAAAATCTCGTCTTGACGTAAATAAATCAATTCCAGTTCGTTAACTAAGAGTTAAGCTTTATGATAAAAGTCATCACGGTTGTTTTATTTGGAGTGGAAGGGATGATTCCCTTCCTCCTTTATAAAAAGAAATAAATGGACAGTTTTTTAGAAATGCAATGCAAAGGAAACGTTATTATACAACCAAAGCTTTTTACAAATCCACAATAATATACACGGCAAACAAAACGGCTAAATCTTTGGGAACGATCTGTCACGTCAGACGTAAATGAACGAGTTCACCCTTCTCCCACTTCTGTCCTGTCTCGTTCCTCTTGTTTTACCTCCATCTCGCTCCTTTTGTAAAAATTCTAAACAAATAGCTTCATGTACACTTTATTAGCCGAGAGGTGCGTGATTTGATACTGGTGATAAACATAAGACAAAAACAGAATCCACAATTGCAATCAGCATCAACGAACGAAGTACGCAATGAAAAAAGTCAAGTGGACACTTTTGTTAATTCTAATTGTACTAATATGCTTCCCTGTTGAGCAATCTAGTCAATGGCAGGCCAGCTTTTTGTAAAAATGTCCATTTCATTTTTTTTGTCAAATGTGTACGTATTGATGTGTACAACAAAAGTGTAAAGTTATGCATAATATTTGTCTATTTGCAGGCATGTCGCCACTTTTACATATATACAGATAAAACGTTAACAAATTATATGTAACTTGAGAGGATTATTATATAATACGTAAGCAAACCGTCAATTGCTACTTGAAAGAAAAACAACCGTTCATTGTTTTAATGCAAATATAAAAGAGCACCTAACTATAGCCACCGTATTTTGTAATATGACTCTCTCCCTTGTCATGTCGTTCATTTACTGTTGATTAGCTAACGATGAATGAAAGTTTAAGTGAATAATTGAACAAGAAAAATAGGACAAGATAATGACAATAAGAACATTATTTTCAAACATTGTTTTTTAACTAGAGAGCATGACATTATAATATGCAAAATGCTAAAAATGTTTTGTTTTCGCTTTTAATGTCACCAAAAATGGGCCCGCGCGTCCTATCCAAGATCTCATCTAAGCATTCCATTTTTGTCGCGTACTTACAACTACTTGTAATGTTTGAACTCCAAAAGCTACCACTTCTGTTAGTGGCCGTTCCTTTTTTGTTGTCTTTTTTAAGGAGTTATTAAAAGTAAGTAAGCAAAAATGTGTGTTGCTGTTTTTGGAAGGAATTATGTATAGTCTATAGTTAAAATCCTTATCTGCTTCCTTTTTGAATGTAAAGTTTATGCATACATGAAAAGCAAAAATAGTACATGGGGAAGACGGAGTGACTACTATTTCTTTTTTATCTGTATTTTTCAACTCATTTATCCAAAACAAGGCAGAAGACAATGAGTCTACTTACTTCTAATGATTACAAAGAAGAATATAAAATGAAGTGCTTATTAAATGTGTAAAAAAGTCCTTCTTTTTTGGCAATGTTTAGAAATAAAGTGGTCAATGAAACATACAATAGGGTAAGTCATCCGACTTTTTAAAAGTTTCGAACATTTTCGGTAAAATAATGGGTCGGCTAAAACTGGCTTTGAAACTTTTTTGTTCAAACTTCGAATTTACGTACTTTACATATTTTGAAGGACCCCTTTAAAACAACTTTTTATATCTTTAAAAGTATGCTGTTGTAGCTGTTACAAAATGAGAGAGCCGGAAGAAAGAAAGTTTCCGTTTGAGAAAGGAAAGAAAATGAATGAAATTGGGAAGTAACTTTGATGCTAAGATATTATAGGGTGGGTGAGTGCTTTTTGTGGCTGTTTAAGCCAACAAAGTTTTATATCTTTCCCTTCATATTCTATGGCTCTTGATAATACCCATGTAACACAAAATGCCGTAAAACAACGTAGAAACGATGCCAAACTGAATCATAGAATCTTTGCCGTTTTGACCAGCGGATCTGTATTGTTTTGATAACGGAAAGCAATGGTGGTAAAGTGTTGGCTAACAGCAAGGATTCAACAATATGCTGGCGTACTGCACATATAATCTTTAATGTTGCATCTATTTAAAACCCTTCAGAAACGGACACTATGTTGTCTTAACTTGTTCCGTCGAGGAAACAACAGTTTTTAAATACCATATTGTAGCATAAAAAGGAATATACATTGCCTTTCTTTTGTAGTTTCTCGGTGTTGGGCTCATTCTTTAAATTTGGGTAGTTATTAAAAGGTGGCCCAGCTAATCATGTAACGTGCACCACACGTTTGCAGACGGATCCATTGCCATTAACTTAAGTTTCCTTTGATGACTTGACTTTGTGAACAGAAATGACAGTTCCATTAAGAAAGGATGAATTTTTCTTTTCGTTCTAATTATTTGTGTGGTTGAGAACAATGGATCGTAAAAATACATTGTTTTTTTAAACTAGACCCAATTCCCAGAAACAAAACCATAATAAAAAAGCGTAAGAAACATCAGGTTAAAAATTTGTCATTTAAAAACCGTAAATACACAAACGGCCAATTTGTTCATTTTAAAAAGTATGAAATTTGTGGTATCATCTTTCCAAATCTACTTGTCTTAATTATATATAAGGCACCACCAAATATAAACAACGACGAAAAGAGGAAGATCATAAAAATAAAAAATGTAATATTTTTCCTGTTTTACTGAAGAGATTTCCGTTTCAGATAATTTTCATCAACAGAAGCATCAGTGGTAGAACAAGTACCAGACGGTTTTAAAAAATGGGAAAGTGAAATGTCCACATATTCATGTCCAGTAATAAAATTTTCCGTTGACTCGCTCCATTTTTTGCACTTGCTCCAATACTCAAAGTGGCTTCACAAATTTTCCAGTAAGGTGAAGGGTACGAATCAAGTACGGATCCAACTCTGCCTACATGTGCTTTGAATGTTTAAAAGGATAAAAAATTATTAGTTTAAATATCCCAAAGTTGCACCTTATATAAGCCTCAACAATTTATCTCAGTCCATATCTTCATTTCCCCTTTTTATCCGGGGCTGAACAATTCACATATTCCAGTTCCGTCCGGCAGACAGACCAGTTTTTTCACTCGAGTGAAACAATGTGTGTGCAACTGTGTAACGTAATGTAATCAAAATCAACATTTCGGATTGCAAGTGGTTCCCTGGGAGGAAGTAGAAGTTTCCTCATCAGCTGGAGAAGCGTTTTTGGTGGGTTGACGGTCTCCAATCATCATATAACTGAAATGTATAAAAGTACATTATGAACATATGCGAACAGACAGACAACTCGTAATCATAACTCTTCTTTAGTCCGGAGAATGGAGTAATAAGAAATACGAGGAAAAGTGACCGGTATGGTGGTGATATGATAAGGTGTGTTTATCCAATGCATTTCAGAGAGAATAGATCTGTGATCCTTTTCTCTGATAAATATTCATAACACATTGCAGCAAGAAATATTGCATAGCTAAATACTTTCACGGACAGGCAGAAATAAATTCTTGCAACATATGGAGAAACAGAGATGAGCACCGAAATTTTTAACACTTCTCTGGAAATTTTTACGGAATTTTATTGTTGAAGAGGGTTTCACATATGGGATTATGACAGGTTGACTTTGCATAATGAAAGTTTGAATAAAACTGCACAGGAGGAGGAGAGGAGAAGCGAGAGATGAATTGACGATGAAGCAACAAAATATAAATACATATAGACTAGTTTCATTTCATCGGTTACATCATTAATAATAATTTCTCGCTTTTTTGTATTTGACTAGCTTAGAAAAAACTAGCTTGTCAGTCTGTTGCGTTTTATTATTGTTTGGTTTTGGTTGTGTAGCTTTTGATGATATCAGCGAATTAAACCAAATTTAATCATCATCATCATTGAAGCACAGAAAGGCAATAGCCTTTTACGCACCCCTGTTGTTGTTAGTTCTCAGTTTCTCACTGCTTATTCAATTCACCCTAAACAAAACAAATCTATCCTTTAATAGCTTGTATCCCTTTAATATCCATTAAAGAGTCCTTCTCCCAACTGATGATGTGTAGATTTTTAATTTGAGCTTTAAATATTTTTTTTAAAAAGCTTTTGTATTTTTTGACCAGTAAACAAAATTCGAAGCCACTGTAATTCTCAAGTATTTGTTTGAAAGATTTATTCAGGTGGCAATTGAAGAGAAACTATAAGGGAGACTGGATTAGATTTGTGATTATAAATACATTCGCAGTTTACAGTAAACATAGCATCCAATTAAATTGAAACCCTACTCTCAACTCCGCTAGATCATTCGTTTTGGATTTTTATCGCATCACCCCTTTTTTAGAGGAAGTAAGGCAAATATCATTTTATCAACAATCACTTACTAAATTTGTAAATATTTGTGTCGGATTGATTGGTAGATTTCGATTCAGTTATTAAGCCAGATAAGCTTAAAATCGGCTTAAAATTTCTTAATTTTTCTCCTTTCAAACAAAAGGTTTATATTTGATCATGAATTATGGTAAATCCTTTCTGATTTTATTGAATAAACAAAAAACTGTGTAAAAGATAAAAACATCAAAATACTTATGCACCAAATTAAAAGTTTCAGCTGCATTTTTGCTATTCAAATGAAATAAAGTGGGAAGTTGGAAAAACTGTAATGCAACGTAATTATGAGTGAGGGCGAGTCAGAATCATAGATCTTTGTTCATCAGCTATTTGTGCTCATTGCAGAAATGGTAAATTGTAGCACCTCAAAAACAGAGATAAACAAAATGGCTTAACTAATGTAAAACACCACATTTTTGCCATTAGTAATAAACGGCTTGATTTAATCCTTTAGAATGTTTATTTCTGAATTGCAATGAAATGCAATCAAGTAGTTTTTATGATTGCGTTTGATGCATCGCCATTTTTACCTGGGTAGGTAGGACAATGCAATATTTGACCATAGTACCCCATAAAATGCTCCAATAATCTTGATTTGTAAGGATTATTTTGTAAGTTATATTTTTATAAGATTGTTGCAGTCATTTATGTAGTCTTAATCTACCCCAACTATGCCTTTGTAACATATTTTTTGTATCTAAAACATAAGTTTTAATAATTAGGCAGTTAGGTAAATATTACGTAGAGATGCTCACAAAGTCCTGCCTGGTATATTCTCTCTGTCTGTGTTAAACGATGAGGTGGAGGAGAAGGTGGACCATTTCATTTACAAAAATACACACACGCATAAAAATACAAGCTACGTTAAATAATATATTATTATTAAACTACCTTTTTGTAGTTTTACGGTAAAGCTGTGACTATTTTTAAGTAACATAAAGTACATGTACACGGTACCATGTCGAAATCAGTCGAAATATGAATATAAGCACATTTAACATGATCCATCTTATCACTTTCTGTGATCACTCACTCGGCTCAGCAGCTTCACTCATACGGTTTAGTTAAAGCCAACGAGCATAATAATAATAAAAAGATTCGTTGAAATAAAATAAGGCACACATTATTTTGTTTTTTGAGATTTAAATAGAAATTTGAAATAGGATTTGTGTATAGTTTTGTTATGATGCCTGCAGCAGCGCAGCAGGGCATGCTTCGCTGACTCATTCCACCACGCTCTACAACAAAAAGAGCTTCAACTGGTGGTAGTGGTGTTGAAGTGGTCAACAATAAAGAATATGGGTCCTTCCTTTTAAAACGATTTTATTTTAAACTGACTCACATGCGTATTCAATGCATATGCAGAAAAAAACTCTAATGGTATTGTCATACCAGAAAATCCTAGTAAGTTTAAATAAAAGATTCTTCAAGAGAGAGCGAGGGAAAGATTTTTTTGTTGAAGCTGTTATGTTGTTTATGTGTGCGTAAAGTCATGTCACTCTCATCTGTTTTTTTTCTTTTACTTGACAAAAAAATCGCTCCCCTTCTTTTTCTTCTTCTTTTAACCTCTATTCAATTCAAAGTATATGGAGTAAAAACTTAAAAAGAAATGATCGTGGTCACATTAAAGTTGTACTCCCGATATTTTTTTCTTCCCCAGTGTTAACTACGACTAGAGAACTATTAACAAAAAACGGAGATAGATTAAAGAAAAAAATACTTTCAAGAGCAAAAATATATTTCATCATCAACATTGCTATTTCAATAAGATCATGCATTGCATTATTATGATTCTGTTGCATATTATTGCTACAGTCTACAGTGCAGACATATATCTTTTATAATCACAGATTTACGTATATAGTTGGCTATAAGCGTAGCTAAATAAGGTGAGTCTGTTGTATGCAATAGAAGGGAATAATTTTATGGTTCTCTTTGGTTTAATAAGTTCTTTTTATATCATCATCCAAATCATCTACATTTAATAACATGTACACTATAGCGCAAAGTACACCAACATATTCAATTATAACATTTCTGTATCATAATAGTAAAAAATTGAACTTAGGTTCTTACTTCATCATCTTCAATTTAGAATAATTTTAAACCCAGATCTAAAAGAGGATATTATTATGATGATCAAATATACATTTAAGTGTACAACATAACTTTAGCTAGTGCTTTATAGTTTTTTGTATGTTTGGGAAGTGAACGAAGTTGAATTTGGTCTGACGAGGATGGGGGAACCCTTCATAGTGGTTCTATAATTTTCCATTGCAGATACTTCTACTGACGGCTGTGCGTAGATTGCATTACTGTACTTTGGCAGTTTTGGGCTCATTATTAGTTTGACAGTGTCCCAGGATACATGTTATAAAAAGGTTATGTGGACCAGAGCACGTTGCTCCTCTTTTTCTTCCTCATTCTCCATAAAATGGGCATGGATTCTTTTTTTGTTGCATGTTGAATTGAAAGTGAACTTAAGTAATCGTTTGGCGCAGCAACAGCATAAGGGACTTTAGATGACTCGCTAAATGCAGTACTCACCCTATTTTTAATTTTCCCATGAAAGTGAGAACAAATCTAAATCAGTTCAGTTTTTTCATAAATTGAAAAAACCCAAGGATTCAAGCAAAAAGTTTTACTGGATTGTGTTTGATAAGAAAATTTATTATTTATTTAAGAGTAAAGTTGAAGAAAGAAGGGGAAAGTATTGAGTTAATTCCAGCTACAGTCGTACTAATTACATTTTTAAGATGTAAAATTCTTAAATTAGTGAGGGTGTTCTTCCATAATTTCTCAAAAGTGAAGCAAATTTCCTTGAAGCACAAAAAAGTTTGGTTGTAAAATAGTGATGATGATAGTGGTGGCTGGAAAAGCAAAGTAACAGTAGTGGCAAACCAACTAATTTTCCGTAAGTCTTGTATAGTACATACATAAATACTTTTACACATTTTTATATTTTATTCCTCTTCTTGGAAATAAGTTTAAAGTACTTGATATAGAAGGAAAGTATTCCGCTTTTTCTTCCAAACGTATCATCAACCTTCTCAGAAAATTATCGCTCTTCTTTTCAACTACATACTTCATAAAACTTTTCCCTTTTTGTAACTAAAAATTTGCATCAAGTGCATGTGTTCCTTGTTTTAGATAAATGAGTGCACACATGCGGACACATAAGACAGGCACATATGCATAACATTCCAATTCTCTATGACATGTTTGCTAAAAAAGAAAACTTTTCTTGCTAGTTTGCATAAATAACAGGAGAGGAAGAAAGAGAGAAAAGAGAAGTTTTTAAGCTAAAAAGAAAAAGAGCATGTGGTTGTTTAAAATTGAAAGGAGGAGCAGTGTAATCCCAAACATAAAACATGCATGAGAAAAGCGAATCAACTCGTTTATTAGATGCATTCTCCTGTCCGCACGTAGTAATACTCATGAAGAAAAACATTATTACCTTAACTTGGGTACTTTTGCCACACAAATCCCGATAATAATGTTGACTTTTTCTTTCTTGTTTCGTCGATCCAAACAACTTATTCTTTCTAACTGTGGTTTTCGGTTGGTAAAATTTGACTAGACTGTGTCGCTTTACTTATAATGTCAGCCATAAAGCAAATTATTGCTATTTTGCCCTTCTATGATAACCATTTTTGGTTTAAATGGCTCACAATCAAGAAAAAGTTTGGTTTGGTTCAACCCTTTTGAATTCACTTTTTAAAACACCGTAACCACAATAATTACACAGCGCTTCACCCAATAAAAATTATGACAAGAGGAGGCAAAAACATTCTTTAAACCTCAAGTAAATAAAAATAAAATTGCGTAGATTTTTACTTCATTATTATATTGCCGCTTTTACTTTTCTGCACGTTTAAAAAATGCATTTTGTGAAAATCCACACAGCAGCTTACCTATTCTTCTAAAAATAATAGATGGGATTGTTCTTATGTGGTTTTGATGGTCAGTAGAAAGATACGTGATCTTATCCCAAACTTAAAAATACATGACATGAATAATTGAAGATGTTTCACTATTAACCAAGTGCAAGAATTATTGCAAGTAGCTAAAAGGCACTGTTTCAAAGAGGCAAATTGCATTTTAAAGAAAAGACACATACAGTTTATACGCACGCACGCACAAAGAAATTCAAATTAATGATACACAAACAAAAAGAAAAATTCTTAATTCATTATCAAGTTTGATGTTATGATTATGATTAAAAATATCTTCATTATTAGAGATGAAATGAAAACAGTGGCAGAAGTTTACGTAAAATAGTTTTCAAATAAGAATGAAAGCAATTTCAAAAATGCATTAGTGTTTTGAAGAGATGTACAACAAGGCTGTTAAAACAATGGAATGATGGTGGTAATCATGTTGATGATAAATTCTATTGAATTGTGTATTATATTTCGTTAACTACAACACGTGCCTCTTTCCCTATTGCTTAGTATTAGCACTTGAGCTCTGTGACGAAAAAGTCAAGAGAAAAGTCATTTGCTCTTGTTTTTATTACTCTTTCTTAAGCTTGTTTGTATGCGGTAGTAGGCCGATTATCATTATCACTTGCCTGGAGAAACGACACTGGGCTTACTACAGTTTTCAAGAAAAAAATTAGATTTTAAGATTTTCCTTTTTTACTATCCTAAAACTACGGTTTTCCAAGTCTTTTACAATTTTCTTTGGAAAGCCTGTAGGAGAAAGGTAATAATGTGACAGGAAAGAAAAGGGAGGGGACATTATTGCCTAACTCGTTGGCTCTTATTAGAGAAAGAGAGGAGGTAAAAAAAGAGTTCGTCGAGCTTCTAATAAATGAATACAATGAGCTGCAAAAAAGAAAGCCTGTGTAAAATCCGACGCATCCGTGTCTACCGTACGACTTCTTATTCTTAATTACATTATATTAGTCTCGGCTACATTTAACCTTGTGCTTTCTATCCCTTTATTTCCCCTCTCTGGCTTTCCTTCTCAATTGCTTTTTCTCTTGTCAACATCGGAAGGAGAATTAACTGGATACGATTAGTGCAGAAGATAAAATGAATTACTGCAAGTTCAAGAAACTGAAAAAGGGGAATGGCAACAAGGACGTTGAGTCACTTTGGCTCAAAGAGCTTTAAAAAATTTTCATTAAAAAGTTTCTAATTTTGCTACTGGAATAACGACCTATCCAACCTGCCACAACAACAAGGAAAATAAACTTTTTTGTTATTTCTTTTCTTAGGTTAACGGAAAACGAGCAAGATGAATGACAACCGGAAAAGTGGAGGACCAAGGAAGGGAACGGAATGGATTTCATGAGCCTGAAACTACGGTTAAATTTGACAAGAAAATAAATTTTTTGAAGACTGAAAGAATATAATGTAAGGTGGAGCAGCAGTGAAGTAAAAGTGATTGTTGCCACAGTTGACAGTAGAGAAAACTTATCATTGTCAACTCAAGAAGAGGGATTGAATAAGTGCAGTGAACTGGATTTATTTTGTTCAAAATGAGATTATTTCGGAGAAAACCGGAGAGATCCTCCACCGTAGGTGGACCACCATGTTTGGTTAGCTTATCCCCGCTTGACACTAGCATGGGTAGAGAGGATGGAAGTGTGGATGGGCTGGATGAATGCGTTGGTGGAGGGGACGAAGAAAATTGTCCTATTGGGGAGACAATGTCAATGCCACCAAAAAGTCAGAGCAGTGATTCAATCTTTAATTCCGGTGGGGGAACAATCCGAGCTGGTAAACAGAATCGACCACAAAGCCTACAAATTAAAGGAACAAATAAACTACGCAGCAACAACAAATCGGTGGACGAAAGCCCCAAAACCCCTGTCAAAAAAGGTTTGTTATAAATTTATACCTATTTTTATACTTCAAAATAGCTCAATCAGAATATTATTAAATAATTTTATCCTCAATTGAGTAATAAAAGTTAGCCTTGCTATAATAATCACGGCATGCAACAAATTTTGATTCTTTGTATGCGATAATATTAGTTTAATCTGACTAATCACATTATTTTTTGGTCAAAAATGTAGAGATATGAATTTGTTGAAAAGAAAGAATTGTAAGACACGCAATGAAACAGTCAATCACTGGGTGAGCAGCAATTTGCTTACTTGATTATAAACTAGAGCAGAAATAGAATCCTTAAGTTCAATCTAACGTCATATCTCGCATAGAATCTGTTCTAATAGAATAGTCTCATTTCAGGTAATTTTTAATTTAAAAAATCAAAGTTTAGCTTCATATAAATATTATGCCAAAACTCATACAAATATTTGGGCAAGGAGATGGTGTTTGTAGGTGGGTACGATAAATCTTTGTGTAATACATTTTGGCAAATAAACTTTTTCGTGTATATTTTATGTGCTAATAAGTACGTATGATAACACAAAGTACATAAACAATCTTAATCATTAAATCAAACTCGAACAAATCAAACTTCTATCTCTACTGATCCAGTCCGCCCAAACTATAGAATGTTTTGAATAGTAAAAATTGCCTTGAATTTTTTCTTTTTTCAAATTTGGGAATTGAATAGAGGAAAAATTATAGAGCTGTTCGCTTTACGCAACAATTAACAAAATGTTTTGTATGCCTGCGGTTACAAAGTATGCATTTCCTTTAGAGTAAACATGAATGCAATTTTTTATTAAATGGAAGGATTTCTTGGCTCATAGCTCCTTCAAAATATAATAAATCATTCGAAAGATCTTGTTGGTTAATTCTAAGCCAATTATAACGGCAAATTGGATTTGATTTATGTTACATTTGCTAATATACATAATTAGCTTTCAAACCAAACAATTAAATTTGATTTAAACATTTGATGAAAGGTTCTTTGATTGAAAATCTCGTTACAAAAATTTATAAATTTTATAAATATGATTCTAACAATAAATTTTAAATTTAAACTAGAAATGCAGTAATGGTATGTAGTTAACACAGAAAAATTTCATAGCTTTTATATTTGATTGGCAAGATTGTACATTGTTTGTCTAGATCTATACATTTTTTATTGAATATTTTTCAATGCAATTGTAAGCCGTACTTTGGAAACTTTGAAAATCTGAATTGCAAAGCACATAATGATAATGATGTCATTGTTGGTATCATAAAATGTCGTGCAAAAACTATTCAAAACTGTCAGCTGAAAAAAATTGCACATCAAACATTAGTGATGAATTTTGGGAAAACGCTACGCGGTATACTAATCGTCATTTCATGATGATTATAATGTACCATCTGCTTTGGGTTGTTTTTGTCGCAATACCAGCAGACACGCGCGCAGCTGAAATGAGCCCATATAGTCCAAAAATACTTCATATTATTTCACCCCAAGAGATAGCATTTATTATATTTTTTTTACCAGAAGCTAAATAAGTAGATTATGTAGATCGATAACAAGATCGTTAACATTGTTTTAGATAATACGGTTCCAGATAGTTTCCCACCCACCTCATCATAGTCATGACATCGGGCAGCATGGCACAGAGTGTTCCACTACCACCGCTGCGTTGTCACACGTTAATTTGATGTTATGATAATAAAAGGTAATGTTGCCTCATCATCATCAGGGCCAAGTGCCCGTTTCTGGACAGCATGGTTTTCCAACAGCAAGAATTTGTGCCTTATTTAAATAGGCATAAAAAGTATAATGATCAGTGTTATGAACACTGCTGGTCCACAGGGAAATAGACATTTTTGGGTAGAAAAATGAAAATGAATATTTTACGAGGTAAATCATTCATATCATTACCGTATCGTGTGGAAACTCTCTGCTGGTATTTTAACCAAAAACGCCACCTTGCTCATTACTTTTCCTAGAGATAGCATTGTGGGGAGGGAGTTATAATTATAATCGTATTATCATCTTTCCCCTTTTGCTCATGAATGATGATATATTGCATGACATGACACGACAATGGTTTGCTTTGGCATGTCAGGCAGTATCGCAGCGTAAAAGCGAGCAACGTGAGCCTGGCCGGATATTAGCCTTTTACCATTTTTCATGATTGCCTTTTTTCTCTTGAGCCCTACTTGGCTTCTGATAAAAATTTCGATAAGAAAAATATAAGTGAATGCCTTTCTATTGAACTGCAAGTGCACAATTCTTGAGTACTCCCTTTTGCCCTGTAACATCCGTTGTTGCACTGAATTACCTGTGAAAAAGCGAGAGTGGCTCCTTGTGTAATAAATGAAATTGCTATGAGGGTTATGTATGATGATGGGATGTTGTTATTGTATTGTAGCCGGTGGTGATGAGTAAGATGATAATGATATTTGCAGGTAGGTAGGTAAGATGTGTAGGTAGGAAAATTATTACTACTTTTTTGGAGGAAAAGGAAAGATGACTCAGGTGAAATGCATTGTTGCTTGCATGCCTGTTATATAGCAAGCATAAGCGACCGACTGGAACAAGTGGCTCATTGTCGTAACCTGCTCTTATGTTTATTGTTATAACTCACCTCGACTCCTCCACACACTCACGCAACCCTGATGAAGATGATATGAAATTATTTGCGTTTGTATTCTTTTTCAGGCTTTGCTACATGGAGTAAGAAAATGGGAAAGACATGGAACCAACTAAAAAATGCAGGTGGTGGGGGCCTAAGTGGCTCAGGTGAGTTTCTCCCGACAACATCCTCTAACTGCAACTCTGCGGCTCAAACTCCCACAACACCTGTAAGCTGCAATCCTGGTCAGGATTTATTGTTTGGAGTAAGCGTTTCAGGAGGGGAAAAGGAGGGAAAGCAAAAAGTAAAAAAGTCTCTCAGTAACAGCGGCTACGGAACTATACATAGACAATGGCGTCTCATCCTTAGGAACAATAAAGGCCATCATAATTGTCAGCCAGGAGTTTCTCTTGTGCACTCCTCATCTCCTTCCCCCACCTCTAGTAAACTTTTGCCAAAGAATAGTTCGAAATCTTCTTCCAACAAGCAACGAAAGAGCTTAGATTTGTTGTATAGAAAATCGTGTTCCGCATCTGAAGAAAATTTGGGCTCTTTAAACTGCTCAGACGGCGGTGGACATCACCAAAGTAGAGATAGAAAAAGCAGGTTTTCGACGAGTGCTGCTGGCGGAGCAGGAATTGCTAACGATGAGTTCTACATGAACTCTAAAGACTGTTACGTAAGAAAATGTGCTACGCTCAAACCCTCATCCAAAACCAAATCAGCAAAGTCAGCCGTTGATCGTGTTGAGTCCATCAAAGGAATGCTGTTATCCAGAAGCAGTACAAGAAGTCCAGCACGTAGTAGTAGCGCAAACAATGATAAGAGTAGTAAAAGAGATAAGCAAGAATCAAATGATGGCCATAGTAAAAGCAAACAGGACGTGATAAGCTACGGAACGTTGAAATTGACCAGTACACTTCGTCGTCAGTTGAATTCGCATAATCATAGCCACCAACATCGCCATTCTCATAGTCATAATAGCCATCATTCAGAATTGAATGGTGGATCTCCTCTATTCCGTAGTTGCTCAACATCCACTCTCCCTTCATACATTGCTGGAGATGATCCTGCTTCAGATTTGGATTTAGGTCAAATCGCAAATATGTCAACTTCATCAGGAAATTCCTCAGGACATTGGAGCTCCAATACGAGTAATGGAATTCTCCCACCATGTCATAGTCATCATCACCAACACAATCAACACCACAATAACAACAATGCAAGTGGATGTAGCGGAGCAAATAACTCGTCAACAAAGACCAAGATGCTGATGTTGGGTGCGTCCTGTTACGGCGTTTGTCCTGGCTACAATAGTGGCAGCAGCAGCACTGTATGTTCCCCTACCAAGACCAAGTCAGTTAGTGTTGATAATATCGCCTCAATGCTAAGCTCAACCAGCACCGGAAATGACGTCAGTGGCAGTAGTATGAACAGTAGCGGAGGTGGCTCATCTACTCCTTTATCTAAAAAGTTTGGTTTTCCTCATGGCTTTGTCCGTTCGACTCAAGTCCGTTCAAAGCATGTCTTGTCTGTCTTGCCTGAGGAATCCAATCATCATCATCACCACCATCAGTATCCTCATCAGAAGCTGCTGGTGAGCAGTGTCAGTTCAGATTCAGTTCATTTAGCTCTGGCAGACGTGTGTACGAGTGGTAGTACAAGTGGAGTTGGCAGTGACTGTAGTAGCAATGGTAGTGGAAAAAGTGGCTCAGGCAGCAATAGCAATACTAACTGCCGACCAAATAAACCAAATTCACTTAATTTAAGTTCGGACAACAAAAGCAATACATCCAGCAGTAAATCCCTTAGTTTGAGTCATTCATTCAGTCGCATTCTTTCCAGAAATCTAAGTGGCAGTACTGACGAACAATTTAGTACAAAGTCGGAGGCAAGTACACCAACTTCATCAAAGCCCCCAGGCAGTTCCCTGCTATTTTTTCGGGGAAGAAGGAGTTCTTCAAGTAAGAGAAGTCGTAGTAACAGCCCAGGGACTAATAGTGCAAGCAATAGCGTTGTCAACCTTGCTGTAGGGTCAACAACGCCACAACACCAACAATCGCATACAACAGGTGGTGGCGGCTGTTTCTCAAGGAACTCCACTCCAACTCGGAGGAGTGGAAGGGATGTTAAAAGTGCAAGTAACAGCTGCGAAATGCTTTTGGATTCAATGATGCCCCATAGTAATTGTTGTTGCAACAATAATAATAACAACAACGCTTGCAACAATGCTAGTCCTTTTGGGAGTGGAGAAAGAATCGCAAGGAAAAATAGCAGGGCAAGCGAAGGCTCATCATCATCAGCCAGAGAAAACAATAAAAGAAACATTTTCCCCAGAAGTAGTAGCGTAGATGAAGCGAGAGTTCTGTCGAGGCAACAAAGAATTCATCACTTTCACCAATTGCAAAGTGGGTATGTTGATGATGACGATGAATTGGAAGAGGATGCGTTAATGGAACAAGTTCAAATTACTGGAAGCACAAGCACGATTCTGTTAGACGGGTCTGCAAATGCTGGAAGTGGTGCTGATGATAATTCAAGTAGTGGAGTAACAGGGGACAGCTCTGGTGGTGGCTCTTCCTGTCATCTTCATCATGTCAGTGTCAATTTAGAAGATGAAAACGATTTAGGTGCATCCACTTCATGCAACAACTGTCTCAAATGCAGTCAGTGTTCTTCCGAGACAGAGAAGGGAAAGTGCAGTAATAGTAGTAGCGCGACTGAATCAGCCAAACAAAAGGAAGGGGAAAGTTGTGATGCTAATGCTTCAGTTCCAATTGCTGTTCCACCTTCGTCATCTTCAGGAAATGGAAGAAATTCAGCAGCAATTAGCACCGTAGCCGTGCAAGGTTCAACGTATATCTCTTCAAATGAGTCTGGTTATGACTCAGACAGTACAAAGAATGTCGATATAGCAGACCAACTACCCCAGCAACCTTCACCCCCACTCTCATCCGAATTGGATTTGAATCACGCCCCAAAAAGTGTGGAAGTTTTACTGGGAGAAGAAGGAAAAAGTCAAGTAGACAATGAACTTGTTCCTTCCATTTTGATCTCAACAGATTCTCCAAGGAATTCAAAGAAAGAAAGTTGCGCTGTTGCTGGTGCAGTACAAAGTTGGGAATTTGATCATCAACAACATCACGTTCTCCATCAATTTCAACAACTTGCCGCCACCAACAAGTCCAAAACTGCAGTAGTGCGAAGGAAAAGTGATTTAGCCAATGCAATAATTACCCGACAAGGGACAACAGCAGTTTCATCCTTGTCACCCGGCTACTGTTCCTTAGCGTCTTGTGCCAATCCTCAAGAATGTGATAAGAATACGGGAACAAGACTGGGTTCGATTCCTCCGTGTTCATCCTCTTGCTCTGGCCGCATTTCTGCCCAGGATCAAGTTTATCAACACCAACAAAATCCCCATCATCCTCACGTAATGCGCACAATGTCATCTTGCCATCCCCCTTCCAAAATTCAGTGGATGGAATCTCGAGAAATATTTCGACTCTATTCCAACTCTGCCAATAGTCCAAGCCCTTATTTAAGCCTTGCCAAAGATGGAAGCATTCCTCCTTTACCACCTTCTTCAGCCAAAAAGAAGAGATTTCAACTTTTGCAAATTGTGAAGTCTCCAGATGAATCGCTGGGTATCAAGCTGGAGGCTAAGGCTATTTCCAATAATTCTTCAGCCTTGCCTTGCACGTCTACCCCTGGGATTGAGCATTTTGTCGTTGATATCATGGTGGAATCCCCCGCCCAACGGTAAGAAAAGTTTACAATACTATTATGTACCTATATTGCATTGCATTCCAGTTTCAAGGTTATCCGGCTGCAAGGGCAAATAAATGAAATTTAGTAATATGGCATTGCCTTTTTATACGGCTGTCCATGAAAGTTGTCGAAAAATAAAGAAAATTTAAAAAAAGAAATTTTCCACTGGTAATAGTAGAAAATTATACGGGAATCTGTAAGACGAAATGGAATACCCAGGGACAATGTTCATTGCATTCTGTATCAGTCACATTCATCTAAATTCAAAACGATTTCATGCTCGAGGCAACCACTGCTGTCTGTCACTTGTATTCGCTCTTTTATAAATAGAAAAGAAAAGGGTTTCTTTGGACTTTTTTATTTAATCCAATCTATTCCATTTTCTATCCTTTTTATTTCTGATGACGGCTTCCCCTTTTTCTGACAAGAAAAAAGGAGAAGAGGAAACATAACACCATTTTTTACAAGTAAGACTGGTATGGAATGCATAAAAAAGTCTCAACTTCAGTGTCATTCTCGTTTCCGTAATTGACAATGAATAAGAATGGAATGATAAAAATAATATATTTTTCAATTGCAGTGATGGGCGAATTGAAATTGGAGATGAGATTGTAAACATAAACGGAAGGCGGATACGAGGGCTTTCCCTTGAAGAAGCCGAACTTGCCCTCAGCTCGACAGCGATTAATTGTCCCCAACTGGAAATTCTAATTGCGAGGGAGAACAGTGGGAAAAAGGAGGAAAATGATGCTGACACTCCAACTCCAACAAATCCTAACAACATGGAAATTATGTTTCCTCCTCCCTCTTGTTCTTCCTCCGCTGGCGTGAGATATCCTCATGAGACTATTGTTGAGCAAAGCGATGAAAGTTTATCTGAAAGTCAGTCTATGGAAATTGGTGCTACAACTGGAAATGAAGAAACAACTTCAACTGTGGTGAGACGGAAGAAATTGTCAACGTCAAATGGGTCCATGTCATTTTGTTCAAATGATGGTAATGTTTCTGAACGAGCCTCACCAAGTCATATCCATCACCCTTCTCCCCATTATCAAACCAGCTTGCAACAGCATCCAGGTTTCTTTGCTCCATCTTCTAGCGTAGATCCAATGTCTATGGACATGTATTCAAACTGTAGTAACAGCCCAGTTGGTCAGATCACGCCGCAGACAAAATCTCGGAACAGGAGGCACAGCACGCTTACATACTATAACGCTGATGCAGATGCAATAAATGCAGGATTCTCTCCCCAACAGTATTATCCCCAACCCCATTATCAACAACAAAATCCACAACAGGGCTTTGCCCACGATGGAATGATTGGTGGGAGTGTTGTTGGGGTATCCGCCGGTGGAACACTGGACCATTTCAATCAACATAGCAGTCTTTTGTCTCATAATGCAATGGGCGGTGGTGGTACCAACTATTATCTAACTGGGACCCTTTGTACACTTCCTAGAAAGTCAAAGTCCGCCCAGAGTCATGTAAGCAGCAACGGCTCTTCATTAGCTCTAAACGGAAACCAAGGACAATACAAAATCCACACAATTGTTTTCCAGAAAGGAAACGGAAAAAAGGGATTGGGTTTCTCCATTGTTGGCGGAAGGTAAGATGTTTGATTTTTGTACAATGTACAATAATTTTTTGTTTAGAATTCTTTGGTTAAATAAGACACGATCTTTTAATCAAAATGTACATGATTATAATAATGTATTATTTTTCTAATCTAGGGATTCGCCAAAAGGGAGTATGGGCATTTATGTGAAAACAATATTTCCGAACGGACAAGCTGCAGAGATGAATTCTCTGATTGAAGGTAAGAAATATAAAAACACTGATGAATAAATAAAAGTTGAACAAAAGAATATTTTCAAACTACGGTTTCCTTCGGTGCTATATAGTCATTTGTACATTTTCCTCTTGCAATGCAATAGTGCATACCAATACCTCAACAATTGAAATAATTACGAAATAATTGCAGAGCATTCTTCATTGTTTGAAAAAACTTTGATGTGTTTTCTTCGGTACACTTCCTTTGTACAGACTAAAATATGATTTTGACAGAATAAATGAATCGCAAAGTCTAACAAAAGAAATTCCCACGATATTACCGTACGAATGAAGAAAATGAAATAAACTTGCTTTTCTTTAGTTTCACATTTAAGTGCCCTATTCTTCAATTTCTTCAACATGAAAAAATTAATACGAGCCTTAATTCTCAAAAGGATCCTGTAGCTCATTTTATTGATGGTTGTTTTCCTGGGTATTTTGTTTGCAGGTGATGAGATCCTTCAAGTTAACGACATTCTCATCCCAGGAATTTCACACGCAGAAGCAATTGGGATTTTTAAGAAAATTAAAACGGGAGAAGTAGTAATCAGAGTGAAAAGGCGTCTGGGTCCCAAGCCAAGGTGAGTACTCAATGCAAGATAAAGAATAAAAGAAACGAAGCCTTAGAGTCTATGACAGCCTGTCAATCAGCTATAAGGGTGTCTGATTGCTTACAAGTCAATTTTAATGTAAATCATGTTTTCTTTCTTTCTTTCAGTGATTCTGCTCCCAAGTCAAAGTCGTGTGATGAACTGGATAGCATTGAAGCTTAGAAGTGAAAGGAAGAAAGAGTATTTAATATCAAGACAACCAAATCACTTTTTGGTGCTGACTTTTGGATTAAAAATTCAAATAAAATATCAAAATCGACATTTTGAAATTACGTGTCTAAATGCCAAAGTAAAGTAAATTGAAAGCATGTAAAAAGATCAAACCATTAGTAATGCACATGTAAAATATGTTTATTGAATATTCAAATTTTTTTGAAAATGCAATAATGTGTAATCTCTAAGAAAGTACTCAATACGTAATTTCATGTCTGACTATAAAAGTAGCAGTGTATTCAATTCACTAAAATACCAAAAAAAGATTAGCATTTGCTGGTTTCAAAGAACCCTTTCACGACTTTCTGATTTAATTGAAATATAACAAATTCTCCACTTGTAATCATTAAAATAATTTTATCTATCCATTATCCAAATGGAATAAATCATGCCAATATGGAAGCAGCAGATTTTCCAGCTGTAGAAAAATCCTCATTATGAAATGTACATAGGTATTTTATATAAGAAATATAAAAGTCATTCCTAAATTTAGATTCACTTAAAATATCGTAATGCTAATGATACTCGGTACAAACGAGTCGGTAATATAAATTATCCTATGATATTTACTCACTTGATATTAAACATTCATGATTTTTTGCACATTAACATTAATGATTGATTAGCATAAGAGAAAGAACACTACCACTCTAGTCCATTTTGAAAACAAAGTAAATAATTTTTAAAACCTTTCTTAATTGTGTGGATGTTTTGTGAATAATATGTCGTTATCCGGCGAACGTTACGTTTCGTAGTTTATATTTACTGTCGACAAATAAGTAATAATATATACTTATTATTTTTATTTTAGTATTCCGTATACGCTGTTTGTGCAAATAAAGCAATGAAAATTTGTTTCATGAGAGATTATAACTATTTTTGTGCTACTTAAGTTGTTTTGTGATTTAATGTGTAAATCTTGCGTATTTTACGTGTATATTAATTCGAGGATTTAATCAAATTTAAAATATGCGTTGATTTGAAAGCTAATTTTCCTCGATTAAAATTTATTTGATTACGTCTGCATAGAACGGACAATAAAATATATTATTATTAGCCTTTAACATTTTATTAATTTTCATAGGTATTTATTGTAAAAGTATGCAAAAAGTTTATTTTAAAATAATTATGCTATAAAATAAAGCAATTTATCGCCCCTTTGCGTTTTATTCAATAAAAACAGCGTCTGTTTTGTTAACCGATTATTATTGATGACATAAATATAAATCATAATCGGCATTTATTTAATTATATATTTTTTAAAATGCATTACGTTTTACAATGAAATAAGTTACTTGTCATGTTTTAGAAAATTTCTAATCCAGGTTTTATTATTTGACCTTTAACTTCGCTGTTGATTAAAGCATAATTTTATTCAGGTAAACACTTTTAAGCCCAGGATGTTCCGCATTTAAGAAAAACGGTAATTAAACGGGCTGCTTGGATAATCAAATTATTTTGCACTCTAGTACAAAATGATAATATAATATCTACATATTACCCAGCTTTAATTAATTGACCTCATATGGCTGGCTTTGGCATATCATCGATACTAATAATTAGTAGAATATGACGTAAAATAGTACAGAAATTAAGTAATCTTGATCCATTTAATGAATAGGGGGCTTGTACATCAACTATTAAGTTTATGTGCGTAGATTTAAAACTAAAATTTAGCAAATTGTGTCATTCTATCCAGATTTCTATTTGAAAAATAACGTTATTTAATTATCTGTAATATGTGAAAATTAGGTAAATGTTTTATTCTGGGAGGAATTTATTCGTGTCATTAATTTATTCGTTGTAAATATTTTTTTATCGGCTTATTCAAAAACGTTTAAAATTATTCCTTTTTTAAACAGTCCGACGCCACTCTGATAAATGTTTAGTTTGATAAAACAAAATCCAAATGAAGATGTTTAACTTTGGTGGTTACAAAAAGATTAAGGGCAAAATTGTTTATAATAAAGGTAGATGATTAATGTGCCGTATAACAGATAAATTGACCGTGGGCTTTTCATATATTTGTTTTAGTACTTACTAGTAGTTAGCACATGTTTTAAAATTTATAGTTTCAGACTCATTTTATGTACATATTATTCGATTCACAGGGCGTAATCAATGTCGTCACTTGTGGAAAGGAAAACTTATGCTTTGTTTATATTTCCTGAAACCCCAGCAATGTTAGTCACGTCATCATTACCTTGCCTTTTGTTTTTCATATTTCTTGCACTGATAATTTTTTGGAAAAAATAAACCTTGAAATTTCAGCATTTCATATTTATGATTTTGGAGCTTTTAGCATTTTCCTACCGTAACAAACCACAATTTGTGAGTGGCAATAACTTCTAACCTCATACCTTTGACTGATTGTTTGTGGAGTTGACACCGCCTTGACGCATATCATATCATTATTAAGACCACTGTGATGTTGAAAAATACATGGCTTCCTCAATTATTATTTTTTTGCAATTTTCCTGACACAAAAATGAATACCTTACAGACAGAACAAAGAAGTAAAGGTAAGAGTTTAAGGCTAATTTAACATATTTTTCAAAATAAAAAATACAGAAAATTTTGGTAATCCACAAGTGCTCAATTCAAAAATTTTAGATAAAACAAAGAACTTTACTATTATTGGTAGGGTAAACATATTCAAAGGTCTCGTTAATGATATATTTTTATAACTATATTTTAGTTGTACTGAGTGCTGGTGCAGGATTTAAACTGCATCCGTTCAGTTAGTGTACTAAAAATATGAAAATTCACAAGCATTTCAAATAATTGCTATTAGATCAGTTATATTTGCATAGTTCCATTCCCCGACTGATGCATTGATAATCTAAACTGAAGCGGCAATTATCATAAACTTAAGCAAGAGATGCCTTTTGTAAACTGCAAAAGTAACGTGTAGCTAAAACAAAGCAAAGCATTGATAATAGAGCTCTGTAGACGGGATTGTAAACAGGGCTTGGGCCAAAGCAGTTGGGATTTATTGTAAAATTTTTGTACATTAAGGCAATATTGGTCATATAGACAATTTACCAAAATTTTGTACATATTAGTACTTGCAATGCAAAAATAATAATTGTCTTGTAATTTTGAAACGGTTTCCTGAAACCTAGAAATCATGATTTATATTTATAATGGTTGCAAAGTTGCAGGTTGTGGAAATTCAAAAAATATTTTAGCATTTAGATATTTCACCCTAGGGTTAAAGGGCTATATGGTCGTTAGAACAGTCGTTAATTATTTTGAGAAGAGCAAAATGCAAATCAAATAGTAATTGCATTTTAGTTTTATTTTTATTGTCATACCTGGTATCAAATTGCTTCAATTCTTAGACAACATTTCAATTACTAATCAAATTGGGATCCAAATATAAGTCAAATTTTTCATGTTAGAACGGGCAAACTCGCAAACTATAAAGTTTTATTTTCAGAAAATGAGCAACCCTGCGCAACCCCAATGCAACCAAGAGCAGGTCGTTCGTACACATGTTTAATCATTGATTTACTACATAAACTGCTATACGGCTTCCCCAACTTTGAATGAATAGTATAGATTTAATATATGCTGCATTCATGTAAAATACTATGCTTCGACTTCATTCCTCGCTAATAGTTAGCATATTCTACAAAGTAAGCTTTAGTTGCTTGCAGTCTTTCAAGAAGAAAAGAAAGACACGGGAGCACATAGCCTCCTCAAAATCAGCAGACAACAAGCAACATTCTTTTTCCCCATTGCCTACACAATGTAGGATTCAATATTACGATTAGCTATAAAATCAGTACTTTTATATGTAGTTTTTCTATTGATAAAATTGAACTTTAAGAAAATTAAATGAATTTAACCTTCCGTAAATAGGATTTCGCTGGAGTCGAAATGTTTTAATATGCGTCAGTTGTAGTCTAAAAGATTTACAGCGTGGATACATAAAGTTAAATCTAATTACTTATTACGGCTGACGTTCACATGACTATTGTGTCTATATTTCGTTTAAAACATACCGTGCATTTAGACTGTGTTCAGTGCAATTTTTATGCAGTGTATTCTCTTCATCAAAATTTTTCAGTCTTGTGCCATTCACTCCCGTAGAGGATGTGCTATTTTTATAGTGCGTGTTTTAAAAATTTAATTTACAAAGAAAGGAAAAGTTTTTTAACCTCACCTGCATTAAATACAAAAAGCGTAAGTTTCAAAGTCTTTTAATACCTCTACAAATTCCAGTTTTAATTATTTTTTACTGTGGGAAAAGCGACAGTGATGGAACTCCTTGGTATAAAATATTAACAAAGAGAATCAATTTTAATATTATTTAAAGCTGTTCAGGTCATAGTTTTACTTCAGTGCTCACTCATAGGTTAATTGATACCTTCACTTCTGAAATAGTCACAATCATAATTGGATGAACGTGAGTGTCCTCTAAGTATTTAAGGATTTATATGATTTTATAGTCGAAGGGTTTGTTGCGGTATGTTCGTGGACGGAGATGTGGTTGACGCACATATTTTACCAGTAAATCGCAAACACATGAAAAAGGGACAATGAATGATTAGAATTATGGTTTGATTTTGACTTTCCTAGTGAATGGTAATGCAAGGCAGGCAGGCAGGGCTGCTTAAAATATTCAACCGTATCCTTAACTAATGTGTGATCATTGTGGATAAGATATTTTATTATAACTTACTGATAATTCGCATTTGTCATATAATGTTATCATTCATGGAGTCATTCAAGCTAAACAGATAACTCCAATATTGGCAAAAAGGTTTTGAAAAATGGTACTTATTTGCGTTGGTTCTCCTTACCAAAAAAGCCCAGCCAAAAAAGTCAAATGACTGCTCTTTCGTTATTGTGACAATATGTAAATATTTAACTTCTTTTACTAAAGTCTCAAACTTACTAATTAGACTGGGTGTCGCGTTACCACTTACCACATCCATTGTATTGTGATTTCAATCGAAACAGTGCAGTCATAAAATTAAAACAATGATTGGCTTTCTTGAAAAAAATCTTCAATTTAAAAGTAAACGTGCTTATTCATTATTTTGCACAAAGGTCCCATTTTTCATTCTTTTGTATTTATGTGTAGTAGAAAAAGATAAGTTTACTCAAAAAGACATTGTTCAAACTAGCAAAAAATGAATAATTGCATTTGAACTGGATTCGTTGAACGCTACCATTCTCGACTCATCTTGGGGCAACAAAGATTTTACATTTATCTTTAAAATTTTAACATTATTACTTGTATTGCATTAAAACAAAAAACTAGCATATCAGCGTCATCATATAATTCTCAGTAGCATCAGCATCTCAGTTCTCATAAAGAATCTCGGTTAGATTAGGACACAAAAGTGGTTTGTTTACTATACAAGTTGTTCTTGTAAAAATTTGTACATAGGATTATATGCATTACTTTTATAATTAATGTAGGTAATCTTAAAGTACACTCCGTTCTACATGTACAGCTTGTAAAAGGACGCTACAGATAATTGCAGTTAAAGTATGTAGCTATGAAGTTGATGGTAGGACCAGGTAGATTATAAATTAAACAAGCTATCTGTGTAGTGAATTGATATATACTATTTTCTCATACCTATTTAAACGATACCCATATACAAATATTTTTTCTCTAGGTTAGACTTCAAAAAAATAAAGGAGCCAATCTTCATGTCATCACTGACTACTATAAGACTGACATGAACCGTGTCCCTTCTCTGCACAACAACACAGAAAGGACTTGATATTTAATTTACTGGCAACAGAACTTGCATACAAATCTACACTAAATTGCAAAAAAATCAATGAATGAATGAGACAAAAAATTCTTTTCAATCAACAATATACTCAATATAAGTAGATAGAGGAATCGATGGACATAATATTGAAACTGAAAAAGTATATAAATATACTAGCAAGTATGTGTATGCCATATGTAAAAATCTTGTTTAATGATCATCATAAACTATGATTGTCGTAAACTAAATGTTTTTATAATGATAGCCAAAGTTAAAGAAATTGGTAATGTATAATTCAGCAGAGTTTTAGTAGAAGGACTTGGAAAGTAAAGCATCGTCATCTTCTCTCACTTTTGATTGCACTGAATGAAAATCAAGTATTTTTCAACATTTGAACTGGTCAGTGTATATCTAGGTTGCACTGCATGGGATTACTGATTTTTGATTACCTTAACCACTGCAATGCTGCAAAAGCGACCTCATCATTGCGGTCAAGCAAATGATAACGCTAAACAATTCTTATTTCAATGATGCATACAGATTTTGATTAGATTTTCTTGTAATCTGCTTTGTTATTCAGTGAAATGTGAATTGTTAATGCAAAAAAGTTAAAAGATAAAAAAATTTCTGTGAGTGAACACTACATTGTAGACTTTAAAAATTGGGGTTTCAAAAGCATCAAGTTTTAAACAAACAAAGGAAAATTGTGCAAATTTTAAAAAAATGTTTTTTAAAAATTCCAAACAGGTTTAATCTACTAAACTCCTTTTTCTTCTGGATATTATTTGGCATGCCTTCCCTTCAGTCAGCTGCGAGTTCTACATACTTACAGAATAAGGATCGATAACTATATGACTATGTGAAAATTCTGTTTACTATTACTACACGTATGCCACACGCGAGTCAGAAGTACAACGCGCTATCACCAAAAGCCCGGTCACCAACACGTTCGTCTGCATTTGAGTGCTGGAAATCCTTTATCAATTGTCCAGGGTTAAATATAAACTGTGTGGAATGAATGTGCACGAAATGATTGACTCATGATGATTCATGATTGCATTGATGAATGCATGAAAGGTGCTCTCTGAATAAACCACTCAATGTCATTGTTTGCTAAGTGTCATACAACAACAATTAAAAACAAGGCTTTGTAAAATTGATGAAGTGAAAACCTTGACTAGCAAAAAATGACTTTCAACTTAAAGATTCCAAAGTATTATTTGCATGACTTTATTACGTAATAATGGTATTCCCAACTAAAATTTAAAATCTTGCTGTTTAACGGACTAAAACTGTGAGCAAGTGTGAATGACTGTGAACGAGTACAATAAACAAAGCTGAAATGAAAAAGCTTTTTCGACAAAATTGAACAAGCAAACTCTTTGTTTAAAAGTGATTTTCTGTGTTAAATTTTGCCTCTATAGTCAAATGTTTGTTGAATCTTATTTTTTAAAAAAGAAACTTTTAAAGAGACCCCTGCAGATCACCTCATCATCATTAACTGCATCTCCTTTTTAAATTGGATTAAAAAACATGCTGATGACAAGTTAATTTTGAGTTCTGTTACGCTACAAATTTTCTGATTTTTTGTGAAACTTTATTTTATTCGCTTTTGCACGATATAATGAAATGAATCACTGTCCTTTCTTTTTTGCCAAATCTCAACCAGTGGCAAGATTCGAAAGACAAAAGGAAGGATTTGCGCACTATTGCAAATTCATGATTTACTACCTGTGATTTACTACCAGTTATCACGAGAGCAACAGTAAAGATGACAGCAACTACCTGTGCATAAACCTTAAAAGTGAAAATCTGCTTTATGATTACCATCTTGTCACAAAGAAAAGAAGAGAGATATCAATTCATTTTTAAAGTTGAGTAACACATGTCCACCTCCACATCAGTTGAATTGCACGTATGAAATTGCGATGATCAGACTATAACTATTTAGCAAGCAAATGATAACAAAGGAAAGATAAAAAGACGACAAGCTATAATGGCATGCAATTATTAATGTCAGTCGTAATAATATTACCGATAATTATGATTGCAGATTTTATTTGTAAATCGGGATATTAAGAAGATTAACGAGTCTTGATTACAGACTTTTGTCACAATCACCTGCACCTTTAAGGAAGCTATGACATGGTATAAAATGAGAATGTTAGAAGAAATTACTTTGCATTAAAGTTTTTTTTACTATCTTACATTCACTGACTTTTGAACAAAGTAACAAAATAAATGATAAATAACTATCCTGATTTACCTTAATTCAAGCGTGAGATTGTGGCAAATAGCAGTTATTTAAAGGCATCACGATGACGCCACAATTTTGAGGGTGAAAAATAGTTTTTCCTAAAACCCTCAGCTATTAAATTCGGTATCAACTTTTTTACTTTTGCTTTCTATTCAATTGGATTAAATGAGAGACACCATGCAACCCTTCAGTTGAAACTCTAACTAATGACAGTAATGATCCTCAATTATGAATGCCATCTAAAATGTGGTTTGGCAGTGATGAACGACATAAAAGTCTGTACATTTAATACAATTAGTAGCTGACTATGAGTAACTACGTGTTTTAGTTTAAAAAGTGAAAACATGAAGAAATATTTGACTTGAGATAAACCATGGCAGAACGTTTTTGAAAGTTTGACAGAATTTGGTTGCCACATTATTCGTCACGTTATTGTACAATGAATGCATTTATCAAAAGAATGGATAATATTTGCGAAATGATAAGAATATATATTTAGGACACACACCAACCCAAAATGTAAACCTGTCTTACAGGATTGAATCTATTACAAGGATTATAATAAAAAATACCAAACGTGGTTTCAATTTTAATTTGCCTTAAAATTATCAAGACCCGTATCGGAACTTTTAAAATGTCAGATTCATTTTGGAGTGGGAGGTCATCCCTCAAGGGAAACTCAGAAAATGTATCAAAGCACGACATATTATACAATAGAACCACTATCTTCAGCAGAAGACGAGCGAGGAGAAAGCCTGCAAAAGAAAATGGGGGTGGCGGAGGCGGTAGTTCCAAGAATCTACTAGGCTCTAAAAAATTGAATCTCTCCCAATTTTCGTCGATTATTTCGTCGCCTCCTGGTTACTGTTTTCTTACAGTGAATGTGATACTAATTGTTCTAATAAATTACGTGAGTTATTCATACTGTACCTCTACGTTAGAAGACAATCTTCGCTTGTATTCGAACCAGTTTGCTGTCCATGTTCCAGCTGGAGAAGGAAGAGCAAATGAAATCGCTGAAAAGCATGGCTTTATAAATACCGGCCAAGTAAGTTTTTTCTTATCAAATAAATTCAAAGTAAAAATTTTAATGTCTATAGCACTATGAGAACCCATTATTGCACAAAAGATGAGCTAATGATGGGAGAATTATTTCGTTCATGTGTGTAGTTCATTTCCCATTTCATTTTTGCAATATTCTCATCACTTTATACCATTCCATTTACTATCAAAACCTTCTTTGTCTTTTAAGTCATTTTATCCTCAACTTTTGCATGATATTTTCCTTGAATCCTTTTCAATTTTGTGTAATTATTATGCAATGCAATATTTAAGTTCACCTAAATCTACTTTTGATAATCGTAATCAGTTTGTGAAACACGATTTCATGTGCTATAATAACCTTTAAGCAACCAAATCAGGCTTAAAAATAAGTATTTAACGTACCAGATTCAGATTAGTTACGAGATTAAAAAGAAATATTCATCATAGGGTTTACTATTAGTATGGGCAATCCAACAAGTAATAAGAAGATATAAGTATGTGTGTTTAGCATGTTTACATGTGTTGCTCAGGTGTACTAAATCACTTTAAGAATTACACAATCTCTTTTAATAAGGAGCCAATCCTTAAATAATAATAGTATAATGGATTAGTTGAGCATTGTTCCTGTTACTACCACCGAGAGGATCGCTGCAAAAATTATATCATTCATTAGCAATAATATTCTTTCAGTGAAGTATATATTAGCAGATGCATAGATCAAAGCATTACAATTATTCAAATTATTCCAAAGCGGTTATTTTTGCAAAAAATCGATAGTTTATCATATACAACATTTAAGTGTGAGTCTAAGATAAAACTAATTGAATTTGTCATCTAAATAAAATAAAACTTTAGGAATAGGAAAAAATTGCAAGTATACAAGGGTATATTATTTTTAGAAAAACAAAGCAATAAAATGCAGGGTTTAAAAAGGATTTGTAATTTTCATTGTATTCTTTCTTTTCAACTTGCATACAAAATGGATAGCCAATAATACACACTGAAGTGTTCAGCTTTGCTGTATCTTATTGTAAAAGGTAAAATTAATACTATAAATAAATAGCTGATATAATGATGAAGATGAAGGTCTCGAGTCTGCGACTGAAAGATTTTGAAGGACATCATTTCTTCATTGTATTGTAAAGATTACATTCAATTCCCTTTTCCCAAGTTCGAAGCTTCATTTGCCATTATTATTGTTTTTGTAAGCAAATGATCTATTATATGTTCAATGGGGAAGGAAAATAATCTTTGATTCTTGTACCTAACTTACTTCAGGTAGGAATAGAATTGAGGCTATACCGTTCTAGGTCTTGTGTGACTTGTACTTTACACGAGTACATCGTCTTGCCGCTCTGTTTTAAATAATTCTCAAATCCTATTAGTAGGATAATAAACTTGTTTGTTGACGGATGTTGACTGCCTCATATAGCCACACATAAAGGTTACAAAAAGTGGTGGATGATATTTCAAGCTGACCATTCTTACTTTTTGACGGAAATGGTTTTTATTGTTATGCCGTCATCAGTATAATTTAAAGAGATCTCTCTTGAGTTTTGGTGGTTTAACCTTGGCTTGAACTCGGAAAAACTCACCTGGAAGAAAAAAGGGTTGACAATATGGCATTCAAGATATTGATATGATTAAGCCTTTGTTTCCAACAATTCCCATGCACACATTTAGCTTATCCTTGCGGCACGGTATTGTTGACAATAAGAAAGTAGGCCAGATATTCCGTTTCATTACCACCCTGATCAACTCAGATTGTACAAAAATAAGAAATCAAATTACACATGTGTTGATTTGAGAATTGCAATTGGTGATGCGGATCCCATGGTTGACTTTAATAACCATTAAGCAACCATATTTTACTCTTATACCTAAAAACAAGATGTTAAGATTTAAAATCGACGATGACAGGACTTGAAAAAGTTGAAAGTTGAAACGCAAAACTTTTATTAAAACTTCCTTTATGATACAATCAAGGACGTACACTATTTTAATTACATATCATTATTAGCATTGAATTTTAAATACTTTGTTACTGCCATTTTACATAATAAGTATACAGTACAGTATTCTTTAAAATATGTCGTGCCACTAAAGAAAAGATTTGGGGCTGATGTATTAGTTTAGCGGTGTGTAGGTCAAAACTTATTAAAATGCATAATAAACGATAGTCGCTTGCAATAATGACGATGATGAGATTGCTAAATGCAATTAACGTTCACTTTCTAATTGCATTTTTTTCAGAGCCACAACACACATCTTTATTTAGTTGTTATCAATGACTGCATTATTATTCCGTTGCATGCAGTACGTTTTTGTCCCATCATCAATTATGTTATTCGTGTCTGCAGTCCTTTCTTCATTTCAAATCGCTAAAAATTGCATTCCATTGTGACTTTTGAAGTGTTGACTTCTTGTCAAATCGTGTTACAAGGCAATGTTCACACTATCTACATGGAACAAGAGCTAATGGTGTTGGTGATGATGAATTAAATAAGGCAAATAAATAAGTATAGAACTGCCAGTTATCAAATATTTTAGTTCAAATATATTAAGGTACCTTGTTAACTATATATTAAAATGGCTGGTATTGAAAAATACAATGAAGTTTTACAATTGGTCACATATTACAAACATGGTTTGTTGTATTGGATAATATTTACTTTTCTTCTTGTGCAAAAACTAATAAACCTTTTTTACCTTTTCATATTAGAAAGACGCGTTTTTGACGAAATGTCATATTTGCGTGTGGGTTTATTCAGTTAGCAATTATTTGCGTAAGAATGTTAAAGAGCGTTTTATGAGGTTTCATCTCTCTTTGCGGCGCGGCCGGTTTTAAGAAAAATTATGTAATGCATATAATGTCTTTAGACCGTGTCGTATGACTGTTTGCGTCATTTAAACACAATTAGCATGATCTG
>JAANSO010000232.1:0-55292 GCA_036507315.1 Lepidocyrtus fimetarius
AATTGCACGATGTAATGAGCCTGAAACCATGAGAAATAAACTTTTGCTAACCACACCCCCGGGAGACTTTGAGTGTACTGGTAAGCCCCGTCATTAAAATCAAATGAGTTCCTTTCATGAAATGTGACCTTTCCTGTTATCCCATTTGGGTCTTCTTACAAGTCTTGAGTTGCTTACGCAATTTGGATAGTTTTCAATTTGCCTCAGTTTCCTCATAATAACATAAATCTTTTTCCTGCAAACAGATTTAAATTACAAATTGTCACTGCTGGTTGTTGTTTTGTTCCATATAACTAGATAATGTTCCATCTGCCATCAAAGCAAAATGCGATGCCTGTTTTACTTTCCCTTGTGCAAATGGGGCATCCTGCGAATCCCTTCCTAACAGGGACTATCAATGCAACTGCGCACCAGGATATCATGGCAGGCACTGCGAACAAGTTATTGATGCTTGTTACGGACAGCCTTGCATTAACTCAGGGACTTGTAGGGTTATGGAAGAAGGGCGCTTTAGCTGCATTTGCCCACCCGGCTTTGTTGGACATCGGTGTGAGATCAATGAAAATGATTGTGTTAATCACAAATGCGAAAACAATGCTACTTGTGTTGATCTCATTGGTCAGTACAGATGTGAATGCAGGCCTGGTTTCACAGGTAAGTATTTGGAAATTTTCTTTATTAAATAAAAACTCATGCTGGATACACTTTTGAGTACAGTTTTAATTTTGAAAATTTTAAATTAGGGGAATACTGTGAGACAAAGATACAGTTTTGTAGCAGGGACTTCAATCCATGCAAAAATGGAGCCAAATGTATTGATCACTTCTCTCATTACACTTGCGAGTGTCCTGTTGGCTTTCAAGGAGAAAACTGCTCTATAAACATTGACGATTGTGCTAATCACATGTGCCAGGTAAATTTTAATTCAATTGTGATAGATAAAATGTCAATTTCAGTTTTTAAAAAGGTTTTGGTTTTTATTAAAGAATGGTGGTACTTGCATTGACGGTATCAATGAGTATCAGTGCCAGTGCACGGAAGAATTTAGCGGCCGTTACTGCGAACTTCTCCCAAGTGTTGCAATGTTATACCCGAAGACATCTCCATGCCAAGACAATGATTGCGTTCATGGTTTCTGCTTCCTGGCGCCGGACATGACAGACTACTCTTGTAAATGTACACCAGGTTATTCTGGAAAGCGATGTGAAATGCTAACTAGTATAAGCATTGCCAGTAATGGATCTTGGGTGGAACTTGACCCGCTTCGTACAAAACCTGATGCCAACATAACCATCGTTTTGTCTACCGTTGAGCAAAATGGGGTTTTAATTTATAATGGGGAGGGGCAGCATATTGCGGTAGAGTTGTTTTTGGGACGTGTAAGAATTAGCTATGATGTTGGAAACTATCCTGCTTCCACGATGTACAGGTAATAGTGAAATTGTGCTTTGTATTTTTCGAAGGAATAAAATATCATATTACTGTTAAGCAGGTCCGTATAATAATAGTTAATTCTGTTTTATAATTATAGCTATGAAATGATCGCTGATGGCGAAGAACACACCCTTGAGTTGCTAGCGGTAAAGAAAAATTTTACAATGTTGGTGGACAGAGGGAAAGCCAGATCAATCATTAATGACGGAGACAACGACATACTGAAATTGACAACTCCTCTTTATATTGGGGGGTTGCCTGCTACAGTTGCTTCCACCGCACTCAATCAATGGCACTTAAGAAACAGCACTTCTTTTCATGGTAAATGTTCATTACTATTAAATCAATGCCAAAAATGCAGAATTAGCTTTTATTAATTTATTAATTAAACTATTTTTTGTTAAAGGTTGTATCTCTTTATTAATGATAAATGGAAAACGAGTTGACTACATAAACGCAAAGAGACAAAATGGCGTTGTTCCTGGTTGCGCAGCTATTCAAGGCGAAGAGCCTGTCAGTAAGGATGTATCGGCAGCTCAAATACAATCCACATTCAGCACCAAGACTAAAATTATTAAAGACGTTTGCAAAGATCATCGATGTAAACAAGGAAGGTGCATCCCATCGAAAAATGGGAAAGATTATACGTGCCGATGTACGCCTGGTTTCGGTGGGCGTTTCTGTGACCAAGGTTAGTTAACATTTATCTTAAAACTCCAAATTATTTCTGTATTATTTAATTTCTTATTTCAATATTATTTGCAGCTCCCACGTGCAAGAAAGAACAGTATAAAGACTACTACACGGAGCACGGGTGTCGTTCGAGAAGGCCATTGAAAATTGCAGCGTGCATCGGAAGCTGCGGGGATACGTGCTGCACTCCAAAACGCTCCCGCCGACGTCGCGTCAGGCTAATATGCAATGATGGAACACGATATACCAAAGATGTAGAGATAATAAAGAAATGTTCATGTTCCAAAAAATGCTATTAAAGAAAAATGCAAATATTTGTGTATATAGTTATATTCAAAGCTATAGATAAAATTTAAAAGGCTACGTGAATTCCTTTTTATTAACTTAATTAAAATACATTTTTGTTGCTAAAGTTAGAGTCCCCGTTTTACAACTATAGTTTTTCAATTCTTTAGACGCACATATGCTTTACAAAAATGTTTAAAAAATCTCGTATTCGTAATTTGACGATAATAATCAACTTTTCATTTAATGTTCAAATCATTATTTGTGAAATTTGTTTCGATTTTGCAAGTGATTTCTGAAATATTGTTTTCTTGCCACTAAATTCACTTCAAGCCCGGTATCAAAGTTCGGAAAATCAATAATTAAGTTTATACAAATTAATTATGTATGAATAATAAATAAGTGCTATTGTACTGCATTTTACATAATCACAAAAATGTTTATTTAGGTGTTTAGGAACGTTAGCGTGTGTCAGATAACGTAACCTAATAATATTAGAGTAAACCTTCCAGATCTAAAAAGCTTATTATTAGATTACAGATATATACTGATGGAGAAGATTCTCTATTACACGTACTTCCAATCAAAAGCATATTAATATGACTTGCGTCCGAATGACATTTCCGCGTATTTAGTATTCATTTACTAATTCATGGACACCATTTTAATATCCAGATCCTTATTCCTTCATCGACCTAATTTTACCTCAGAAGTCATAAGAAGAGGCTGTTAGCACCGTTGATGTAAATACCCCGCCCATTTTTGCTAAACCCCATACACAAATATTACTTTGCTAAACTCCACTTACCGCCCTGTTAATGCATCAACTTATTGTTTTATAATGGGATCTATTTGTTGATACGAAGCGTTTATGATTTAACAAAATTATCAAGATTGTAAATATTTTATCAACATTTAGATTAACTTTAAAAGTAAATTCACAAAAAGTTTTACTAACGTTTATATAAGAAAATTAGCTTAATTATTTTAAAAGCGTTATCAGCACATATTATTACATCGCCATAAAATGCACTTCTAAAACTAGGCCCTATATAATTTTGTAAATCCCCTGCTTCCAATTTGTATGATGATGAGTATTATATTATACGTTATGTAACATGTTATACCAAATAATAATTAACTCGCCAATTGTCCAAATTTTTCGCATTTATTTCAATTAGTTAAATATAATTAACTACTGTTAAAAATTAGGTCTTGTACATAATTCTACAAAATTGTTTAGAGTAGCACGCATGACTAAAATTACAGATTTACTTATTATGCTCCAAGAACTCATTTATTATTAGGAATCATTGGCATTATTATTATTTGTATAAGTTAAAAAAATAATACATAAGCAATTAAAGTTGTGTATGCGTACAAATATCATGTTAGTATCATCATTTTGTGAGTTTCTTAATGATGAGGATTACAATGCAACATTATTATTACAATTATTAGGATAATATGACAAATCGAAAGCCACGCTGTTAACTCTTTAATAAAAAATATACCCAACAATGTGTATATTGTATGGGGTTAAAGTAAAAAAATCATGGTTTTGTTTACTCACAACTCATGTTTTCATGTTTTAATAAAATCCAGATCATATAACCTTACATAATCATTTTTAAATCTTTCGTTGAAAAACAAAAAAAAATCTTTTAATCCAGCAAATCGGGTTTCATGTTCTTTTGAAATTAAATTGCGACAAAAATGAAGTCGTTTTCCGTATTAATCGATAATGCCTACATACATGGGGCTGGTGTTGCTGCGCCTTTAATCCATGTACAGCAGTACAAAAAAATTTGTTCAACTGAACTGATTTTTTGTTACTTTTCGCAATTGCCTTTATGGTCATATGTTCATCCAGAGCAGGAACAGCAGTAGCGGCAGCCGCGGTCGTCATAGTCCATCACCTACAATGTAAAGAAGGATCAAACGCAGGAAAAAAAACTGTTTTTCTTTTATACCAAAACTTTCATTGCTTTGCTGCATAAACAAAGAGAAGGAGCTATAACCGCAATGCGGATGCAGAAATGCACGTTGACTCACTGCCACTGGAGAAAGTCAAGAATAGAGTGGAGAAAGCCGAGAGAGAAGAAATTTTTATGGAAATAGTAAATTATATCTGATGAGTAAATCCGTTAAATTACCAGATTTGTATGCAACTTTATGCCGGATGCCCCAATGAAATATTTATAAATTTTTGCCAAAACGATATTACATTTTACATTACTGCTTTTAGTAGAGACTTACTTTTCATAGTTAATACAGAAACGCAACTGCTACGGGGCCTATACATATATTATGCGCTACAATGCTTGCTAAACGGGTCTATTATCATTCAAACGGAAAGAAAACAAAAAGTAAGTAAGAAGAAAGAATGCCAATTGCACGTTGTGACAAAAGTTGCTGTTGGAGAATTGTTGGAACCAACAACCATTTTACACACATGTACATTTTACTTAAGATGTAAAAGAAAAAGTACGGAATGTATCAGTCTCCGTTTTCCAGCCAAAATGATTAGTAGGTTTTTAGAACAGTCTAGTACGGTGCTTCCTGCAGTGCTTTAATAGTTCTCTCTAAGGTCAGATTTACTTACATTTTTGTCTTCTCCCTCCTCTCTGTTATTCTTCTTGTTTTTTAGTTCATGTAGAATAGTAATAAGAAGAATATCTCATGAAATCAGTGAAGAAATTAATTTAATCAATTCATAAGCATTCTTATCGTTGCGTTCTTCTGTGTTGTTACATCGCTTCTTTACATATAAATATAAGTTCAGGTAAAGGAACGGAATAATCCGGCAATAGAAATGCAAAAATGCGTTCCAAATTGTATCTACTAAAAGGTAAGCTACTTTAAACTTTCTTTTTAAAGTTTTCCAAACAATTAAAAAATGTATCAACGTTAGCGTTTTTTCAATATTTTTTGCCAAATTTCTTTAACCTTGTTGTACTACCGTATTCCATCCCTACTTTCACCACCACCACTGCTGCACGAGTTTGGTTTCATTGCTTAGCGGGTTTCATTCCATCCTTTTGCTTTCTCTTTGTTGTTTACGCTGACAGTTTAGATATATGTTTATTTAGGGTTAGTTCCTTGCCAGAAAAATTCGTAAGGCTCTCTTTTCTTTTTCCCAGCAGTTAAAATTAAAGCTAAAATTATGTCCGATATTACTGCACCAATTCTGCCATTACCTAGTCCAAATGAAAAGACTAAGGCCTTGATGAATAGGTGAGAAAAATATTAGAGAAAGGATAATTAAATCTTGATAATTCAAATTTTAAGCCGCTAGTAGTTTCTTTTTTACATTGAAGCATTTAATTTGCAGGTCTTTCTCCTCTCTCAAAAGTCCAGAGGAGGATGAGTCCCTACCTTCCAATATTATTGTGCCAGGGAACGCTAATTTCGAGCCAATCCCTCATAACCACCAGGACTGTGAAAGGGTTTTAATTAATGTTAGTGTAAAGTGAAAAGTTTAAAAAATTTGAGTGTATTTTGCATCATCGATTATATACAGCAGAAAAGTATGTTTTCTCAATACTTTTTTTTTATTATACATGGCTATAGGTTAGTGGACAAGTTTACGAAACTCAACTACGCACTCTCAACCAGTTCCCAGATACTTTACTAGGAGATCCGTCTCGTCGTTTAAAATTCTTTGATCCAACAAAAAATGAATACTTTTTTGACCGTAACCGGCACAGCTTTGATGCTATTCTGTATTACTATCAGAGCGGAGGGCGCCTACGTCGACCTCCTACAGTTCCATTGGATATATTCGCGGAGGAAATAAATTTTTATGAACTGGGGCAATACGCGACTGACCGGTTTAGGTAAGGATTATATTGCAGAAACCTTTCAAAGTGGGATTTGCTTATTTACTTTGGGAAACCAGATTTTAAACAAGTAAAATATGCATCTAGGGAAGATGAAGGTTTCATTAAAGAAGAAGAGGAACCCCTGCCTGATAACTTATTCCAACGAAAGCTGTGGTTATTAATGGAAAATCCTCATAGCTCCCCTCAAGCAGGAGTTCTCGCCACAATATCCGTTTTCATAATTTGTTTTTCCATCTTCATCTTCTGCCTTGAGACTCTTCCTGAGTTTCAAAGATATACTTTACATCAGGTGACAAGTAATTCCACACTTGTTGAGGAAGACGACATTCCAAAATTGACGGATCCTTTCTTCCTAATTGAATCAATATGCATTGGATGGTTCTCCTTTGAACTTATCATTCGATTCTTCTCCTGTCCAAATAGATTCCAATTTATTAAAGATCCAATGAATATAATTGATCTCATTGCGGTGATGCCATTCTTTCTTACACTTTTCACCGTTCTTGCAGAAGATCATAGCTTGATTATTTCAAAAGTGGAAGATGACGGAGATGAAGGTCTCTCTATTGCCAATTTGAAGGTTATGCGGCTTGCCCGAGTTTTCAGGATCTTGAAATTATCAAGACACTCCAAAGGGCTGCGTGTATTGGGATTGACATTGAAAGCTTCGTTGAAAGAATTGGGCTTGCTCATTTTCTTTCTATCTATTGGTGCTGTCCTTTTCTCCAGTATTGTCTACTTTGCTGAAGGTGGTGACGAGGATTCCTACTTTAAATCCATTCCCGATGCGTTCTGGTGGGCAGTGGTTACAATGACTACGGTTGGCTATGGCGACATGACGTAAATTTATTCATCCATTGGAATGTACTCCTTAAATAAAACTCCGTATTGTATACTAATTAAAACTCATTTTTTTTCTATAGCCCAACAGGAACTTTAGGGAAACTAGTTGGCTCATTTTGTGTAATCACTGGTGTCTTAACAATTGCCTTGCCAGTGCCTTTCATTGAATCTAATTTTACTTATTTCTACCATCGAGAAACGAAACAGGAGGATATGAAGTCCCAGAACTTTAACCACGTCAAAAGTTGTCCATTTCGTCCCATTTCTCTTGGCAAGTTGCAAAATATTTTGATTTTTAATTAGCATTAATTCTTGGATATAATGTATACTGTAGTGAAATTTGCTATTTTTTCTACCTCCTCAAGCTGGAACGGTTTCTCAACGATCCTCCATGCAATCTCTGACGCCTTCTCTTCCCAAGGCGATTGGAAATGGCTACCCAATAAAATTAAAGAATGAATGCTCTAATCCGACTGTGGAAACTAACGTATAATAAACTAAAAATTAACAAACGTTTGCAGACTTATTTATGACTGATAAAAAAAGAAAATAAATCTACAATAATTCTAGAACAAAAAAATGTAACTCTGAATTTTTGCTCTTGGAAATTATAATGCGCTTATTAATTGTAGATTTAATGTCTGACTAACATTATTGAATAAATTTACCAATATATTATGCTCAAGTATAAACTATTTATTTTCTATTCTTTGTATTCACTTTTTGTACACTATTTTAATCAACTTTTATGCAAAACCGTCTTATAGTTAGAATAGCAGCACAATTACACTATAACTCCATTAAACTTTTCATATTATACAATCTTTGTTGTCAATAATCCATCCATGCTAGAAAAAAACGTTTGCCACAAGCACTGTCGTGGATTTTTGAAAGAACAAAATTGGGCCAAAATAGCAATATTTTGCACTAATTAAGACCATTGTTTTGAAAGGAATGTGATTTGATCAGTAATGAGCAAATCCGTTTGCATTCCTTGAGAGAATTCAAGCCAATTCGTATTGATTTTTTAAAATTCTAGTGCTCCTTCTAAACACGATTTTTGCCAATTAATTAAGACGTATTTTCATCTCAAAGTATTTTAATTACTTGGATTCATTAAATTGGTTGCATTCACAATTCTACTGCTCATGTTATTTTCATTTTCGCATTCACTCTGGAAGTTTGCTTATAACTTTAGTTGCTTAATAAGTTGCATAAAATATTTAAATATCTGCTCATAAGTAAATGTGCATAACAGACATCATGGAAGTAGAGCAAGAAGAAGAGACTGTGATAACTGGAGATTTTGAACCAATTCCTCATAACCACTATGAGTGCGAACGAATTGTTATAAATGTTAGTGAAAACAGTATTTTACTATTTTATTATATAATTTGCAATTAAAATAACTAAAAGTTTATTTTGCTAACGGTTTCATGGTAGATTAGTGGCGAAAGATTTGAAACTCAGCTTAGAACTTTATATAAATTTCCTGATACCTTGTTGGGGAATGACGGGAAAAGAAGCAAATACTTTGACCCAATCCGGAATGAATACTTTTTTGATAGAAACAGACCATCCTTCGATGCAGTTCTTTACTTTTATCAAAGTGGAGGAATTCTTTTACGACCATCCGACGTCCCTCTTGACATCTTTTGTGAAGAAATACAATTTTATGAACTGGGTGAAAAGGTTATTGAAGACTTTAAGTAAGTTAATAGTGAATTGAAATACTAATTGAATACTTAATTGTGGTCTCCGTCGAAATAATATGCTTCGTAATTCTTGCTTTTAACATTCAGGATTGAGGAAGGGTTTATGAAGGAAGAGGAGGAATTGCTTCCAGCGAATTTATTCCAAAGGGAAGTTTGGCTTTTACTGGAGCATCCGGACAGTTCTACTCAAGCACAAGTTTTTGCAGTTTTTTCCGTTTTTGTAATCTGCTTTTCTATATTCCTATTCTGTCTAGAAACAGTCCTAAAGTACAACAGATATACGCTTTTCCAAGTATCTGCAAATATGACTTTAGTTGAAGAAGATGAAATTCCTGATTTTGGAAGTAAGTCTAATTTTAGGTCACATTTAAATAGGTGCAATTGATGTTACTGATTAATTGAATTTAAAACTAGCTTTTGATGACGTCATCCATTTTAACGCTAATATTTTTTAAAATGTAGATCCATTTTTCGTTATTGAGTCAATGTGCATCGCATGGTTTACATTGGAACTTTTCCTTAGGCTTGCAGCTTGTCCAGACAAACTAGCATTTGCAACGGACATAATGAACGCAGTTGATGTAATTGCTATCCTGCCTTACTTTTTAACTCTGGCCACGGTTCTTACTGAAGACGATGATGCTATTATTTCTCAAATCGGAGAAGAAGAAGAAGAAGAGGGATTCTCCCTTGCAAAACTCAAGGTCACTCGCTTGGCCAGGGTTTTCCGTATCTTTAAACTGTCAAGGCACTCTAGAGGATTGAGAATCATTATGATGACTTTTAAAGCTTCAATGAATGAAATTGGTCTTCTTGTGTTTCTACTTTCCATCAGTATTCTTTTATAATAAATAATGTTGAATTATTTTTTAATTTGTTCGGTTTTACCTAATTTCAAATTTTTTCTAGTGTCCGTTCTATTCTCGAGTATAGTTTACTTTGCTGAAGCTAACGATGAAGCTTCGTTTTTCAAATCAATTCCAGATGCATTCTGGTGGTCAATAGTGACAATGACGACCGTTGGTTATGGAGATGTAACGTGAGTCCGTATTAATTAAAAATCTACAACCATAGCAGTATTAAAAACAAATTAATGGAAGACATCGTATTGTGCTTATTGAATTTAGTCCAATTGGTTTTTGGGGTAAAATTGTTGGAGCAACTTGTGTAATGGCTGGATTACTTACCCTAGCTCTACCTTCGCCGTTCATTGAGACGAATTTCATGTATTACTACACAAGAGAATCAAAACAGAGGCAGTTCATGACAGTTAATTATGATCATATCGAGACATGTCCAGGTAGGTAAATACATGCCTTATCTTTCAACATGAATATCATTTGTTCAAAAAGCAATTTTTATTGTATATTATTCTGCATTTTGTGTTTTTCTTAGGAAGTTGTAAAATTGATAAAGATGAGGACAAGCCAGCAGAATTAACCAACTCTCAGATATCTCTAAATCATTTTATAAAATCTTTTAACGAAAAGATGGACGAACAATCGGAAGGTTTAGCATTGGATGAAATTAATAATGAAACAGAAAATAGTGGAAATGGCGTGACTAATAATAACGATCATAGTATGGATGTTGATGGAGAAGTAAAAATTGAGGAAACGGACTAGGAAACGTAGCTAGTCCAGATTTAGACTTAATATGACAAACAAATGATAAAGCATACATAAGCATACATTTAGTTTGTATGGATAGTCTTCCTGAATTACTATTAACTCAAAAAAGTTTCTGTCACGCAACAAAACAACGGAATACCAACGTGTAAAGTATATCCTTATTAATACAAGTTAGATTTATTTATTATTTTTACACTAGTTAGTCTGTAATCCTATGTCAAAATCATAAAATTTCCTAGACAGTGTGTTAACTTATTTAAGAAATGTCAACTTTCTCGCTCGCATGAAGCCTGTCACTTACTTTTTAAATTTGTGTAGATATTTTTGTTTCGTTGTTCGCACGCGTGGAAAACCCTAGATCAACTTTATACAAAAATAATTTACTATGGCCATAAGGCAGCTGTAAAGTAATTATTTAAATAAACACTCATTCCATCCAAGAAAAAGCTGCTGCTGCACCTTGACTTTCCTAAACTCATGTGTATTTTCTTGTAACTTCTCAAAGTACCCCTAATCAGCTTCCTGTTGTGTTTATGTCCTTTCCTTGACCTTGCTAAATATAATTTTACCGAACTTAAGAATTCGTCCGCGGACGGGTCAACAACGGACATGGCATGGAATCCGTATCCCACCCTACTTGCACTTGTCTAAAAAAGCAAATCATTAAAATGTATAATGCACTAACGATAAGTTATAACACACGTTAAAATATTTTTTTGTTCCCGCCATTAAACTTACAAATAAATCTATTAGCAGAAATTGATACTCCTCAAAATTAGCTCCTGCTCTCATCAATTGAAATACGCAATACGTTTCCGCTGTTTGTTGTACCCCATTTGTGGAAATAAATGACATGGCTCCCCACGCCATTCTCTTGTTAAATTCTCTCGTGATAACAAAGAGATCTCGATAGTTTTTCATCATCTTCCATACTTCTTCATCCCTTTTTGCATTGTTTACAAAATCTGTCATTCTTCTCAGACACTCCTCCAAGTAAAATGCATAAATTCCAGGAAGAGTAGTCATCATTGAAATGGCCATAAAGAGCGCAGCCAAATTAAACGATTCCAACACCCAAGCCAAATTTTCCACTTCCGGAGATTGCCAAGGTAGCACAGAGTAAAGATTAGATTGCTCCGACATGGTTCCTTGCAATGCGAAAAAGGTGAAAACGTTTTGAAACCAGTCCAACGTGGAGGAGAAAGCCATGAAACGAAACGTTTTTGAAGCTGCTGTCCGCGCAGAAGATGCCCATGAAGTGTTATGAAGTGTGTCAGCAAAGATGGATTTCATAACGGAAAATAATTTTTGTACATTAACTAGAAATTCTGGACTTAAAAATAGAATGTCGCAAGCTACGTAAGGAAGCATTCCACATGCCCAAAGGGCTGCTTCAATATAGCCATAAATATCCAAGTCACCGTGTTTTTCGTGGAAGGTTCCAATGGCAAGTAGGAACTCGTAAGTAAATTTGGCGACACCGCAAAGTCGAGATATAATGTAGAGAAATATTATTATAATACGAAAATACGGCTTTGTTATGAGCGGAGAAGGAAGCGGGCCAAAGCACACAGCAGTGTAATAAGCTGCAACCGACTCCAATCTAGTAATTGAGCTGGACATAATTTTGGAAACGTTTTTGGATAATTTGCTCAAAATTGACAATTTTCTGACTTGAGCACAGATTGAAATTAAACTGACAAATCGTTAGGCAATGATATTTCCTTAAATTGCCCTAGTCGTTTGTACCGTTCTATGTCGACGTTTCGTGACAATAAAAAATGCGAAATTCAAGTTTAAGGATAATAATTTTTAAAAATAGCATGTGTCTAATATGACAAAGGTAATGTTAGGTTTGCTACAAGCAAGTTACCGAAAGAAACATTAAAATTATCATGTAAGAAAATATTTAACATGGTGTAGTCCTGATAATTATTTAACTCCTAGTGGTTAGGTAAGAGATAGGAAGGACAAAAGGCTCCACATGTGAAGTATAAAAATATATTGAACTTGAAATTTCTTTACCTTTCTCCTGGTTTCCGTTACTTTATGTTTGCATACATCAAAAAATAATCCTCATAACTACTACATACGTTTCTATTTTGTGTGCGTGCAGATTTTTTCCTTTTCACTTTAAACTTTCACTGGAAATGTTGTGGTAGTTTTGTACTTTTAAATTCATGAAGCCTAGACTACTTATGAGCAGGTTTAATAATTGCTGTAATGACTAGTTATAGAAGGGGTGTAGTTCCCAACGTGGCTCGTGTTCTTAAGAGAAAAATAATAGAACTTACGGAAGACACCTTTTCATTTAATCTAAATTATGAGGTTTGTATGTGGATGATTTGCCAAACTGTATATTATTATAAGTTTAACTGATGTAGCATAATGTTTCGCGACAATTGACTACGTTCTTGTTAAACAAAGGAAAATGAGCTGTTCACCTTTTTGGATGAATTTAGAAAGTGAAGATATAGAGAAGAAGAAAAATATATAAATAAAAAGGAACAGATCAAAGAAAACTTAAAACCGACACAAAAAGAGTAATAATATTATTCATCATTATATTGAGTCATGATGATGACAATTTTCAACCTTTCACAATTTTTATAATACTTTTAAATATTGTAATAGTGTTTTAGTACACAAGTACACAGTCAATATATACGTTTGCCGGCAGAAAAAAACGACGCATTTATAATTACAAGTTAGAATAATCTGTATTTAAATACGAAATATTTTATGCACGTATAACTTGCTTTAATGTTTTAACAATCTAATAATAACCACAAACACTTGCGTTCGCTCAATGCAGAATATCCATATATTGCAGACTTTCCCATTAAACCTTTCTATAAGATTCTTTTTAAAAAAACTTTCCTAATTCTAAACTTGAATACGCATACACGAAGTTTAAAAGTAATTGAATTAACTTATATGTGCTTAATTTTAGTTATGTGAGAAATACACTAACTACCAAATTTTCAATTACAAAAAGTGTTTCAGATTTTTGTAGCACCCAAACAGGTATTTCTCTCGAGTTCCACTCATATATATTTTAATCAAAAGTGGTGCAAAAGACCACGAATATTCTAGCACTACTTCTTAAACTAAAGGTGGTTTAGGGAAGGTTTTGATTTTAACTGATATTAAATACGTTACTATTAAATCATTCATTTGTTTCCTTATCATATAAGCAATAGAAACTAGAATAATACAATCACGTTGTAGCTTTTCCATTTTATAGCACCACACTGTTATTATACAGTTACAGTTAAGGTTCATACATTCCTGCCATCATATCCTCGTCCGTTTCATTATCTGTGCATAATATGTGTACTTAATACAAGCATCTTTGACTATAATCTTGTAAAACGCTTTTATAATTTACTACTTTCCAGGAATATTGTCGTTTTAAAAAAGTATTTGTTCTTGGCATATATAGTAATTTATGTAAGTTGATGAAGGATCCACGCAAACAACCAATTTACTTAATAACTTTTTATACCAAAATCTACACAAATGTTTCTGGATCTGAAGAAGACTGACTGTGTTGTCTGCTGGCGATAATTTCAGATCTTTTCCATCGAGATGGAGAGCTCCCTGATGAAGTCGTGGTAGCGGTTGTGATTGTTGCTGATCCACTTGTAGTAGCCACTCCAGATGGAGTCATATCGGGTAACTGTGAAATTTGTAGGAGTTGACTACTTGCTGCGGAAGTCCCAGCTAAACTTGTATCAAAATCTCTTGTTCTACTTCGTGAAGGGGCTCCACCTCCGCTTGACTTTGAACTGGAAGACATGATTGCACTAGAAGAGGCCGATCCGACAATTCTTCTCCTTGACAGCGCTCTGCCTCCTCCTGTTGATGTGGTAGCAGAACTTTGTGCTGGACTTACGCTTCCAACTCCACTGCTTTCTCTCGAAGATACTTGTTTTTGTTCTGGTTGGGCTACTGCTGGTAATGGAATATTTTCTTCCGAATTGTCTGTTTTCTGACTACTACCTCTTTCTCTTCTAGTTGTGCCACTTTCACCTTGCTGATGTTGTTGCTGCTGTCTCAAAAGGAATTGTTGTTTAAGGAGGACATTTTCTTGAGATCTAAGCCTCATTTTTGGAGCAATGGAATATATTTGATGATGACTATGACTGGTTTGTGGTGGGGAGGCTGAAGCTGCTGTTGGTGGTGGTGTTGTCACTGTTGGGGTAATGAGAGTCTGTCCAGTAGTACTACTGCTACTACTACTTCCATTACCTGTCTGCTCCGAGGTTTCACTAATAAGTGAAGTTGAGAGTTTCTCAAAATCTGCAGTCTTAGATTTAATCAGTCCACCAATGTTAGCGCCTTTCGTTTCCTTTCCTAACCCCTTGGGTTCCCCGGCTGGTAGCAGCAGCGCAGTTGAAGTTGGTGTCAATTGTTTTTGAGTTGATGGTGGGGATTCCGCGCTAGCTGGTTGCCGCATGGAATATGATGACAATGGCTGCGTTGAGACTAACTGGGATGGTTGAGATGATGAAGAGGATGACGATAAGGAAGTGAACGGTATACTTTTTGCCCCAACCTCACCAACTTTAGATGAACTAATTGCTAACGATGCTATGGCTCCTTGGCTAGGGTTAGCTTTTTGACTTAAATGGGGGGAGGAACCCGCAACGATCCCTCTGCTACTAGCCGATGAAGGGGAGGAAATGGACACTGGAGGTGACACACCAGTAGCTTTTTCAACTTTAGGTTTCACAACAGGTGTAGAGCCAGCAGATTTGGATTCCAGCACAGGTTCTCTGGAATATGCAGGTGTATACGGATAAGTAATGGCGCTGCTTGGAGTGGTCATCGTTACTGCTCCTTGATGGAAATGATGCATAGAGGGTGATGTAGACAAAGCAGTAACCGTTGAAGGAGTGGCTGAGGAAGAACCTATTAGCATTCTGGCAGTCATTTCCTCCACAGGGAATGTTCCACCTAACGGCGGTGATGTAGGAGGAGAAAATTCGGTGGGACTAGAAACTTCAGAAGACGGCTGTCGAGGCGGTGAACCTTTAAAAATTTGTGATTTATTAATAAACTATTATAATCTTTGACTTTTTCGAGTTTATAAGAATTAATTTCAAAACTTACTAATAGGGGTTGTCATTGCACTCGATGAAGTAGTTTTAAATGGGATGGAAGAATCCGTTGACATGGAACGACCTCGTACCAAAGCGTCACCTGTGGGATCAGTGGAGGTGCCGGGATAATCTTGCATCTGGGCTAAATGAAACTGATGATGAGGGGAAGGGTACTGATAAATACTTGAAGGATACTTCTGTTGCTGCGAATGGGATGGCAGTTGCTGTAGAGAAGAACTTTGAATGTGTTGCTGAGATTGCTGTTGATACAAATTACGATGATGATGATGAAGATAAGGGGAAATGGAAGGACCTCCCGCACTAGCAACAGAGCTGGAACCAAAGCCACCACTCCCTTCCAAATTATTCTCATCTTCAATAAACGGAATGTCAGTGTCGTCAATGTTAAGAGGAACAGGAACTGGAATTTTAAGAGACGCAGTAATTATGCCGCTACTTTCAAGAACTGGAGAACTTTGCCGTCTTGCATTTAATAAGTGATCGGGCACTCTGAGACTTTGATCGGAACCGCTCAGAGGTCGAGCTGGATTAACTGGTTCTACTGCCGCACCACTGGAAACCGCTGAAGTAGGTTTCGGAGAAACGCGAATAGATCTCGACGGCTCTTGAATATTAACTGAATCCAGAGAACTTGCTCGTTTTGGTTCAAAAAGAGAACTTTCCCGTTTCCTACTACTTCCTTTCACCTTTTCACTTCCTACAGAAAAGAAAAATACTGGTCTAGCTTTTTTCCATTAAAATACAAAATAGAATTACTTTAGTTTGATAAACTAAAGACTTGTTATGAATTTAAAGGGAAAGGGTTCGACTCGAATTCTTCTTCGCTATCGAACCTGAATCGCTAGAAGTTCTTCCTTTAGTATCACCTCGACTACGGCGAAACCAACGCGAAGTAGATCTCCCACCAGCGGAGCTATCTGATTCTCCCCCACTTTGTGGTTGTTTCTCCACATCTGACAGTGTTACTCCTTGATCGTCTTCCTTCCTTCCACGAGATCTTCGTTTTTCTTCAGTTCCTCCTTTCCCCGCTCCTTCATGCAGGATTTCCTCTCTTCTTCTGTACATTCTCGATGATGCAGCAGAAACTGTTGCTGGATTAAAAGCTTCCTCTGGCTCTAAAGTTTCATTACCTTCACTTTCCTCAAATACACTGCTCGTTGTATCAAGCTCGTCCATTGCTCTGTAATGGCGTCATCAAAAAGTTAAATAACGTGTAGATTCCAATTATTTACACATACTAATGAATAGGATTTTACTACATACTCATCATGGGTCCCATATTTTTGTCTCAGAATGCCCTCAATCGCTTCAGGATTTGTATCCATTAAATGCAAGTAAACGTCATGAAGAAGCTCTGGTGTTACATCAAAAATGGTACTATAATTAGAGATCATGTAATTAACTAAGTCAATTGATTCCCGTCGTTCTTTTGTCAGTGCTGCATTTTGGTCCATGGAAGAAGTACTCGCAGCAATTGCAGCCCCTTCGGTTGGCATGCACGGCAGTATATTAGGAGCTATCAAAGTAGCTAAACTATAACCTTCCATTTTATTTCCGGGCAGAAGCTCTCCCGTTTTTGATCTCGTTTCCGATGCATTCGCAACAACATTTGCAAAGAATTTTAGAAGGGCTGCAAGCGTATCACGACTAGATAGTGGAAGTAGCTGGACTAAATGCTGAATAGCCTCCAGTTGAAGTTTCCTATTCCGTATTTCTATTAACATTAAGATACCATAAATATCCAAGAAATTAATATCAATCAATTTTTAAAATGATAAAATCGTGTTTTACTTTGAGTCTTAAGAAAAGCCTGATAAAGATCCCGACAAAGCAAAGGTTCTGGTAAATCTCTAAGGAACTCTTTCAACAGAGCAGCCACGTCGTGTGGACTGTGTTCTTCTCCAAATACGATCTCCTTCCCACTGTCTATATCTTCCCTTAGCTGACGTATCCTTTTAAGAGAGGTGCTAACTCGGAATATTCCAGTAGTGTGAAGTCCATAGTTCTCCAAATGAGCTATGCACGCCGTCACTAATGCAGGTACTGATGCTAAAGCTTGGGGTTGGCTGAAAGGTTGTAGGGAATCCTATTATTGGAAAAAATACCACAAGGTTATCACAAGTTTTAAAACAACTATTCGTAAATTATGTGCTAACCTTATCTTCCTTTGGCATATCAAACACAGAAGAAACGCTGTTTCGGCTTCCATTTTGAGATCTTTTATGACTTGGCTGCTGTTGTTGCTGTTCCTCTTTTGAGGACACATTTTGTCCAGTCGTCGAGCCTGCAGCGACAGCGGACGCTGCAGCTTTCATTTGATTTAATCGATCATTTGCTACGCATTGACTGAGAGATATTCCAAATACAAGACCACTCCCTCCCCCGGTTGCCTCTATAAAATCATAATATACAATATATTTTTTACATTGTGATATATCAGTCGTACTAACATTATGAGAGTTAGGATTTGCTTCATTGTTTATCTTATCAAAAATACCGGCAATTGAATTACCATTCGTATCAACATTCTCATGCCTTCAAATTCCATGCCGGAAACAGTGAAAGGTTAAATATTTCAAATAATGCTTGTTCATCAATTCATCAGATTGCGCAACAACTTGCCATTTTTTACGCATACAAAGACAAACTTGATATGACAGCTTCTTTAGTCTTTGCAATTTTAAATACATTTTGCATGTAGTATATTATTTGTACTATTCACGTATGCATGAATTTTTGCCAAATTATAATAGAATAAGTTGATAAGGTTAAAGTGGCGAGAATTCAAGTATGAAAATGACTCGTATTTTTTGTTTTTGGAATAATCAGCACAATCACTCGTAAACCTTCGGAAGACAGGAAAACGTGTGTTCGTAATACAAAATGTGCATTTTGCAACTGTTTACAGAGAACCGACGATCCTTTACTTTTTTGTACTGTGTATATAATTATTTTTCAGGATGACGTAATTCTAAAGAGTTCCAACCTTTTTCAAGCCGGTATGCATAGCCAGAAAGGTTCGAGATTGCGGTTTCAAATGAAATTTGTTGAGTTAATGCCAGAACCTTGAGCGTACAGCGCTGTGTTCTTCGAACATAAAATGTTTCAAGTTTCCTACCTAGGCGGAGAAGCGCGTCTTATTTTACGTACATTACTTCCAACAGCAGCGTCGTTGTTGCCGAACAACAGACAGATAATATGTGTATACATAATATAGAAAAAGTCATTTTCTCCAACACTTAAATGAATTGAGTATAACGGTAAATGCTATTCTTACATGCATCACAACAGTATAACATACAAGTAGGAAGAAACGTATCAAACCATCTATTCTTGAACTAATTATGCATATTTTATAAGGAATCTCGTCATTAACGAGCTATTTTTGTTTTATGATGCTAATTAGTCACATGAACTTTTAATCACGTGGACTATCTTGCTACAATTTAATCATGCCATTATAAAAAATAATTTTTGAAGAATTTTTGCAGGTTGTAACCAACCATTGGAGGTTAGCTTATCGTTAGTCTCAAAACATGATCTGCCTTATAAGTTATTGTGAATGATGTTTCTGAAAAAGGCTATAACTGTACATCGAGCTTTCTTTTAAGTCGGGTCCTGGCATGGTTTATCAATGAAAATGTTTGAGTAGGTAAAAATTCTCACCTTTTGTATCTTGTCCTTTGCTTCCAGATTCAAAGAAACCAGTAGACAATGCCTTCTTTTTTAGCAAATATGGCCGTCTTTTCGGCTTTTGTTGTCCAGCTCCAACTTTCTCTGTACAGTGGTTGATTTGGAAAACACCGGAGAAAGGGAAAAGTGAGAGAACGAGTGCGAAAAGAAAAACAAACAAGATATGGAACGATATTTCAATGTTTGGGTAAATATACGAATTACATTTTTATAGTTTTTATCTGTTTGCTCAGGGGTAAATCAGGTTGTATAGAACAAACCAATAACATTCAACTCCAAGTCAACAGATTTTGATAAGAATTTGCATATGAAGAAAATTTGATTTTACCTTTTGGAATTTTTACATCAACACCTAGATTGAGTGCTCGAAGCTTTTCAAGAGCAATTTCTTGTAAAGTAACTCTTTCCACCTCCGATAGACCTAGAAGAGTTGTGCCATCCAGAGTGACCACTTTCCCGGTTACACTTTTCCATTTGCATCGCCCCTACACATTTTGGTATCATGTACAATAAAGCTCCATCATCGTTTTCAAAAAAATAATTAAAATTAACTGTTGCTACGGATCATACTATACCTGCGGACTCCAGGAGCAAACACCAGAGCCACTACTGCTGGTCGTAGCTCTAGTACTACTTTTTGATCTAGTCTTGAAAAGTTTAGTTTTAGAAATGAGACGCCCAGCGCTGGAAGAAGCTGGAGCTGCCGTCGCCGCTGGTACTTCGTTTCCTCCACCTCCGCTACCACTCCCTCCTGGCACAGATAGACCATCTCCAGCTCCGCTAATGCTACCACTGGGAGAAATTCGCAAATGCGCTGATGTAGAGCCAGCTCCAGGAACGGCGGACACGCTGCCCGAGGACCCATATAACGGTAGTACACTAGATGAGGACTTGGATTTTTGCATAACTATAAAATGACGAAAATTTCCACAAAACATTTTTATTGTTATCCATTTATAAAGATTCTCTGCAGAAAATATTTTAGAAGTTTTCAAGACAGACTCCAATTTACAAATTAAGCAAAAATATTAGTTTTTAATTATATTAATGAGTATTAATAATGTAATCGGGAATTAATAAATAATATAAGTACATACGACGTATGGATTAATGAGGATAGATTTATTGTTATTGTAATGAGTTCTGGGTTAAAGATTCTGCCATGAAGACTGTTCTTATATGATAATGTGTCATCCCATACAGATGTATGTAAAAGCTCTATCGTTTTTACACATAAAATATTTGAGTAACGAAATGTACAAATTCTGACTAACTACGCAAAGCTACTGTGATAGTAGGGAAACTATTTTCATGATGATGGGATATGTGTGGTTTCTAAAGTTTCCGGTGGTGGTGACAGAGAGCTGACCCTTTGTTGTATATTACAATGAATGTGTGACCATCACATTAGAAACTGGTCCTTTACAAGATTTTTATGAGTAGGATTGAAAAGGGTGGAAAACGGTTGAACAAATAAGGAGAACAGGAGGATAAGTTTTGAATTTTTATAAATACAGATCATTGTTGCAGCTTGTAATTGTGTATTGTTTTGCTACTACTCTTTTTGCATGCATTCCGATTACCTCCTGAATAGGGACTCAAATGCAAGTCAACATTGGATCGGGTGGAAGAGCGTTTGGTAGTGTTGGAGTTAGAAAAGAAAAAGTCAGAGAGGCCTTTTGCCATGAATGTGGACCCTGGACTTGTACTAACAAGGGCATGTTGGTGATGATGGTGGTGAAGATGATGATGATGCTGAAGGTGGTCATCTAGCAACCCTGCCTTACCCCCACTCGCACCACCACCACTGCTGGTGGAGAGGGGTAAGGAGGAGCGGGAATACAAGGGAAGGTGACAAGGGACCTCTTGAGCACTTAGCTCACCTGAACTGGCTGCAGTTGAGGTGATTACCAATGAAGCCTGAGGGAAATCGCCACCTCCACTATTTCTTGAGGCACTTGTCGACGTCACAGAAGTTCCACTCCCTCCACCACTGCGGGAAGATGTGAAAAGATTAGAGAAACCACTCCCCGCACTTGCAGCACTACTTTGTATTAAACTTAAAAGATTCGGACTGGATGTCGTGGTTGGTGGAGGAACGTTGCCGCCACCACGCCCACCAAAAGAATCACTTCCCGTATTTGTCGTAATTGTTAATGAAGTTGTGGACGTCGGCTTTCTCAGAGTGGAACGTTTCAGTCCAAAGGTAGAGGAAAATGGAGTGGAACTAAAGAAAGATTTCATAAGACCTCCACTACTGCCACCCATAGAACTGGTAGTTGGTGTTACTGGAGTAGATCCAGTGGAAGGGCTTTCTCCTCCCGGGTTTTCCCGTGATCGAACAGATTTTGATTGACCGTAATGAAAAAGTTGGCTTAAGGAATAACTAGAAGAAGTGGTTGTCGATGGCGCTACATTTTGTGGCCCCACTGTGGAACCGGGTCGAGTGGCCATTTGTTGAACACTAGACGCCTTTTTAAATGCAGCGGCGCTTACAGCTGCCTCAATTGTTATTGTGCTTCCACCGGTCCATGAAGAGGATAGCGGACCAGTTGCCCCTTTCAGCTGCGAAGATTTCGATATGGATGCTTTTCTTGGCGGTGGTGGCTGAGCAGCTGGAGCCTCAGCCGGAGCACTTGCTCCTTTCCCTATTTGTGGAATGCGCATTGATTTATTATGCTGTTGCCGCATAGTTTTTATAGCTCCTGCATCAAACATGGCTGTGCCAGTTGCTTGGGTTTGTCCCTTATCAACTGGCTCTGCATCGCTTGCGTTTCCGCTAATTACAGTTGCTGCTGCGAAAGAGTAACGGGGACTGATCACTTCAGCCGGGGATTCAGAAGAGCAACAAGACGAAGAAAAATCTGACATTTTTCTTCCTAGTGGATTAAATGTTAAATTTTTCAAAAAGCGAATTAGACTTTCTCCAGCTTGGATCCCAATAGAAGCTGGTGGTGCAACAACGGTTTCTTGTTGTTGTTGTAATGGGAAAGAAATGGAGGCTTGATGAGTTTGGAATTCCATCCCATCCTTTTCTGGAGAATCAAAAATGGGTGGCGGTGGAGGAGGAGAAGATGGTGGAATGTCGCTGTCATCTATGATAGAATATTGCCTTTCTCTTTGCTGTAGATGCTCCAAAGCAGTGGTTGCTTCTTTCTCTGTCATAGGAAGGATAGCGAATTGTTTCTGTTTCTTACTTTTACTTATTTTTCCTTGTTTAGGCTCGGAGCCTCCTGGGCTGCTCAATGTAGGTGATGTGGGGCTTAAGGATGTAGGGGAAATTGACCCTTGCGGTCCCTGACCAATTTGAATCTCAACTTTTTCTATTGGTAGCTCCGGTGAAGTTAAACAGGAAGGACTTCCGTCGGATCCCATTCCATCAGTTTCAAAAGGAGGAGGTGAACCAAACGATATCTGACCTACGCTGGAAGATATAACACCTCCGCTTTCTCTATTATCCTTTTCTTTTTGTAAAGACCCCAATGGTGGCATATTTAAAGATTGCAGTTCTTGTTGCTGCTTCAATTGTTGAGCGGCTTCTTCCTTCATCTTTTCATGTGCTAGAGCTTCCTCAACAGTGACATTTTTAGATTTTATGTTTCTTAAGGATCTGTCATAGTTTACGGTCTTGAATTTATCAATAGTGTCCTTATTATCTGCTTTTGAATTTTTCCTAACCATTCTTAGATATCGCATGACTGTGTCGGAAATAGATGAAGAGTAGCCAGATTCCTCAGATGATTTCTTGTCTGGTCCTCCAGCAATAGCTGACGTTGTCGCTGTTGTTGAAGTTTCCCCACTTTTCGTTGTCGCCATACTTTCAGATTGGCCAGAAATGCTTGGACGGGTGCTTGAGGCTGGAGTTTCCAAAAGCTTCTCTTGCGATTCCCGTCCACTACGTCCAACATCTGTACTAGTTGGAGAGACTGGGGAGGTGGTGGAAGTTGTCGGTGGAGGAGAAGACAACTTTTGTGTATCTTCCAAACGACCTGGTGAAAGTGGGCTTTCTACAGAGGTAGTGTCCGATTGATCGTTTGGTGAGATTTGACGTTGTAGTCTTTCTTCTTCTACTGCTTGAAGACGAAACCTTATCAGTAATTCTTCGGGAAATGGATCGGTTTGGGTGCCAGTGTTCCGGCAAATTTTTGTTCCGTGGGGCGAAAGTATCATTGAATAGCTTGACTCTGACCCATGACTAGAGAAAGTAGACAGTGGGTGAAAGAATGTAAGTCCGTGTGCAGCAGCACCAATTGTAGAAGTTATAGAAGATGCTGTAGAACTTTTCCTTCTTTCTCTCACAGTAACTTCATCCTGATCGTCGTCATTATCTTCGTCTTCTGTTCCTGGCGAGTAGTATCCTTCTGCTCCCACTGCAATATTATCCTTGTTCCCAGTTTCAGAAATTTCTCCACCCGCTCCAGTAGTTGAACTGGAGCCGAAATGAAGTTTTGAATGAATCACTTCAAAAATGCTTCCAGAAGAGTCTCTATGTCCAGAAGAGGAGCTTTGCTTGTATCCTGATTTTTTCTCTTTCTTCTCTTGTTGATTTTGCTGATGTTTGACTTTTTGATCCCGCAAGGCCGGCCCAGACAACCCCTTAGCTTTTGTACGTGTCCATAAAAGAAATCTTTTCTCCTTCGAGCAAACCGCATCAAAATGTTTCTCAAGTGTGGGGATGTCGTCAGAAGGTGGGAAAAATCTATCCGTTGCTACAAGTACATGTTGAGACTGGGCTGTTGAAGAGAACATTTTACCAGGGCCTGGACCGGTAGGGGTTACTCCAGGTCTGTGTGAGGGAAATGCCATGATTCCACCGTAAGTAGGGCTTGTTACTGTGGAAGACCCTTTTGAACCAGAACCTGTTTGTACCACACTTCCTCCTCCACTGCTAGCACCTCCTCCACCGAGGGGTATTGCACCAGGCATTGACGTAGGTCTACTAACAGAGCTCCCTGGAATGTCAGCAGGATGGGAATGGAAACTTGCAGATGCTGAAACTATCCCTATTGAACTTGATGGTCCGGCTACCGCCTCCTGTAGGCCTGTTCCCAAGCCACCACCTGAGGACGTCCTTCTTCCCGTTCCAGCAATCCAACCACTACCACTTACTCCTGCGGAAGAAGCAGCAGCGCCACCACTACTGCTACTACGATGGCTCTCAGGCAGAAGGTTCCCCACAGCGTCTGACATATACCGCCATGTTTTGCGAGTAAGAAGCCATCTCTCTTTTTTGCTTGCAGTGGCCCCACTCTTTTTTCCTTTTATTTTAGTAATCGTACCCGCCGATTTTTTATCTTTAAGTGAGGGACGACGGGATAAGGATGGGGAGCGGCTGGAAGAGCCACTCTTCCTTTCCAGACGGCGTCTTGGTACGTCCTCCATAATCTATTTTTTATCTATACAATTCCCTTCTATCGCAACGCTTGATTAACTTTGATTTCCCCCCTTCTGCTCCACATTTTTTGCAAAGGTCTTTAAACTTATATTCATGATAATTGTATATGAACCACACTTTCACATTCCATTGTTCTAGTGTCCTAAAACCCTCGTAGCACAACCACGTTTTGTTCTTCTGATCTCGCATGATGCACAAAGATTTTCAATGAATTCATATCACCAAAATTTGTATTCCTCCAGAAGAATATTTCTTATATTTTTTCCAATTTTCTTATCACTTGTATTATTCATGACCTCCAAATTATTTTATTTGAATGGATAAGTTGTGTTGTCCTCTATCTGAGTTATCACGCACGCACTCATATTTTATACTTACACAAATCACACTTTTCTCCAAAGTACGAAACTTTGGATTAGGGCATATTTCTTTTTCTCTTCTTCCTAAACATATTCCAAGGCCAAGTGATTTACCGTTAGTTAAAATTTCGTCTTGTTAATAAGCAAAAGCATATTTTTCGTTTTCCTACTAAAAAACCCTAGGGGAGCCATAGGTGAAGCAGTCTTTAAATCCTCCAAAACGGCAAAAGATCACAAGAGAAGAGGGAGAAGAAGAAAAGGAGAGAAAGAAGTGCCGATGATGATGAAAATAAAAACTGGGTAGTAGCAATGATCGACTCTTCTACCACTTCTTTAAGAATAAAAAAATCAGTACAAAGTTACACATCGGCACAATCTTTTCATTTTTACTCATTAAACTCTCATGGTTACACGGCAGTAATAGTTTCATATCCTTCCTATCATCAGCATTATCCAAATATTACTTTCTACATAGGTTATATAATATACGGACAGAGAGAAATTATCAGAGAAAAGAGTGGAGAGGAGTACAGAGGGCAACTCCCCCTCCCCATTCAACATAACGAAGTTTTTCTGTGACGACGGTGGCGGCGGCGATAAGCCCTCTAAAAACTTGTTATAACTTCACGCATTAGATGTTTGAAACATGGGTGGAGTGAGTAAACATCCTCCTCAACGCTTTTCGAACACTTTCATAAAGAGGGAATGTTTATGTTTGCTGCAATGCACTTCTGCTCCTTTTCATTATCATACCGTTATATATGTCGTTGTTTTTACCATTTCGCGTACAGACAGAAAAAATTAAACGATGGTTCATCTCGTCTCACGAAAATGGGACGGAAGAAAACATGATGATGGGAATATGCTTGCGCTTTCGTCGGTATATTTTTATCGCGGTGGTGGTAGGGTTAGTTATATAGTAACAGGACCACGACGACATATCACCACAATTTTTCAAGATTTGGAATGTTAAATTGAAGATGGAAGGTTTGCTGTTGTGATATGATGGTGAAATCGCGGATACTCTTTCTTATGTTCCCATCCCATACCAAAGATAAGTTTAATAGAGCGCAGTGATCGGAAGTAGTAGTAGTTATGTAAGAATGAATGGTGGCAATAGGGAATAATATAGGAAACCGAAAGGAATTTTTACCGACTATATATGTAAAGCTGTGATGAGGATGACTGTGAAGAGAGAAGAAAGTGGATAAGCAAAGGAGTTACATCAATCCTACGACAAATAAAGACCAATTTTGCTTGAGTGCACGCAATTTAAATAGCCTGCAAACTTGCTATGACATGAGGAAAATACATTACATATTATGTGTGTATGTATTTAAAAAAATAATTTCCATTATGAGAGAGAAACGGAAGTAATTGAGAAATGGATAAGGTGTTGGAACAAAAAGCTTGCGCTATAACCTGCTAAACTTTGTATGAATTGATACAGCATAATATTTATCATTAGTTAACACATCATTTTCTTTTTTGTTGTTGTGTGGCAATGACTTGGAAAGAGGGATGGAGAGAAAGACCAGTAAAAGAGTAAAAATGAACCTCCGTGACTATTTGATGCATCATTATTATTATGTCTTTGCTTTTCTAACACAAGGAACATATTTTTTAAAACGTTACTCTTCTGAAAAGGTTCGCGATAATGATGTTGTTGTTGTACTTCCTTACAAATTTACAATAGAATTGGATGTAGCAGAAAGGAACTTGAAAAAATGTTTGGAATTTGGAATGCTGTTTGGAAAACCTAAAGGAAAAAACGAGAATGAGCTCCAATTTTTATCACTTTCTGCTTAATACAAAAAGGTGCAAAAATTATTTTAACTTATACCAGAAAAAAATGCATGTTTGCTTCAGTTAGGAAATGCCATCAAACTTAGGATTTAAATCATATTTTCAAAATACTAATTATAAAACGTTTAATTTTATTAAAAATCTCTTGTAAAGTGTTCCATATAATTGTTATCCTCAAAAGTGAGTTTAAATAAATTTTACTCCGAATCATATTTATGTTATTGCAATAATAGTGCTTTGATATTAAAAGTTCATAAAATCATTCACCATGGCAGTAGTAGCGTGAAAACTTATATTGAAAAGCCATTGCACTCAATTAGAAGATGAGTTGAGATAAATGGGCTGGTCCTCTTGCATTTAACGGCTTGTTTACTTATTCATTGAGCATTGAGAGAAACAGTTTTTAAGAAAATTTTACAATCCGCCAACTTTCGAGCTTTTGGAGAAGAGGCAAGTGCTGTGGACTTGATGTTTATCAGAGAAACTAAAACCGAGAGAGTAAAATGGTGTTTAAAAGAGGAGGAAAAGGTTCTTTAACTTCCTGCTAGGATGTGCTAGCCACTTTCTAAATTTTCGTTACTTTTTCAACTTTTTGAGATTCAAACATTTGTTGCACTGAAAAATGATTTTCTGTGGAGTTGCCTGTTTCCAATGCAATGGCAATGCAAAAACGTGCGCATTTGGATCTACAATGATATGAGACAGTAGTGTCCATGAGTGCGAAAAGATTATCTGGCTTATAGTTTACTGTTTACCTCATGTAATACGTTGTATGTGATTCATAAATAATGATGATTAAAATAATCAGTAATAGAATAAGTATTTACTTAATTAGTGCTGAAAATGATCAATTTAAAAAGCGTTTAAAAATGTTTGACTTAACTACTATAACACTGGTGCTGATTGCTGGTTAATTTTGAACTCATCAGCTTTGTTAAAAGTCAGACTTTGATCGATATTAATCTGAAGCAAACTTTTTACATAAATGTACTAGGAAAAGATAAGGTAATTTTCATAAGTACGAAAATTCAACAAATCCGTAAAATAGTAATGAAGTGGGAATACAACGGAAATGAGCAACGTCTGTCTTTCCTGAGTAAACCGGGGATGAACTGATCTGGTTTGGTCTATTGATATGATGTATTTAGTAGTGATATAATATAGTGTAATTCTTACTTTATCTGTAAGAAATGCACAACTAGACTTTCTTTTTCCCTGTCATGCCACTCCTCTTGTTTCAAAAATATTGAAGCACATTGCTAAATATCTCGTAGAAAGGTCATAGCTGCTATTTGATAATGATTACAATGATATGATGATATGTATTAATACTGATTAACAAACTTATCAAGAAAAATCTGTGAAAGATGATGATGTTATCTTACTACCATGTGTTTCCTGTGTACTATGTTCAAACTGGTCTGACTCTAACGTAATTTCTTGAGAAACCATAGAATGAAAAGTGCTTCCATTTGGCTGACTAAAAAAGTATATTGTTTAAAAAGTTGTTTGTGTGAAATGAATGGTGAATAGGAAAAGTAGGAATACCAGAAAGTCTGATGTTAATTTTACTGGAAATTTTAGAGAATTACACCATTTCTAAAATTATACAGCAACAAAAGTCAATGCGTTTGGGAAGAAAGAGGAATTGGATTAAGAATTTTGGGAGAGAGAGACAAAGAAAACGCTTCGAGCTTTTTTTCTCGTTTCAGATTCTACAATACTATTTCATAAGTGAAACTCTACATACGCGTTGTGCTAAACAAGGCTACGTACACCATCGCAAAAGTTGTAATATACTTCCGCCGGAGTTACCCACGAAACATTTCTTTCTATCCCTTAGTCCTTTTATTATTTTCCGAGAATTTATCGTAATTTAACATTTGCCATTTTTCATTACTTTTATTGAAAAAATGAATGAAAATCATTAGAAAATTGGAACAAGTTCTTTAGTATTTACTTAAAGCAGCAACCTTACCTACGTAGATAAATATCATTTCTTAGCTTTCACTAGCTTTCACAATATTAAAAGCTGCCAATAACTAATTACCTGATGGTGATGTCATGTTTGTGACATTTCTTTCTATATTGGGCTCTTATACACCTTTTTTATTCTTCTAGGATAAGGACTCCTTTGAAATAAAATAAATTCCCACAAATAATCATACGTCCAATTTTGATTTTAAACCTTATATTGTTATCAAATATTTTCAGAAAACATGTATACAATGGCAGTAACGCAATAAGTACTTCTGAATCCGGAACTCACAGAGAGAAAATGAAATTGCAGACTTTAAATGATACTTTTTTGGCAAAATCTATTTAATTTCTTAAGCGAGTGTGTTACAAGCTAAATCATGAAGGAAGCAAAGGACAAGAAAGCGATAATGGGAGTGACAGTGATGACGGGACGACGGTAGTGAATACACATGGGGGAAATTTTTCCTTCAGTTAAGTATATAAACTAGACTTTTAATTCAAAACGAGCATCGAAAACGATAGGAGGATGACGGCACAAATGGTGAGCGGAAAATGTTGATGATGATGAGGTTATGTACATTGTACAGTTATATTGCTAAATTCTAACAGCTACATTTTGACAACTAAACTGATGGCGATGGCATATCTACCGAACCGAAATAACAGATATGACTGCACCAGAGCACATTTTGCAAAAATTATATTACTTCATGAAAACCATAATAAGAAGAGAAAAATAGGAGGTTTCTTTAAATATTTTCATAGATTAGCTTCCCTTTTCAATAATCTAATAGTATAATGTACCGGCTATATCACAACAGGGAACCATAAACATCTTTAAATGATTTGTAGTTGGAGAGTATAATATTATTGAGACTGGCTACCCGCATTGCGTGGTTCAAACAAGAGTTATCATCTCTGCACACCAAAGACGACCACAGATCAGTAAAGATTTAAACACTGATTTTTACCCAAAGCGTTCGAGAATACAACACATGCGGGCTGTTTTGCAACCTAACCGGAAATACAAATATAACATGTTACTTTCAATAATAGCTGGATCGTGCTTTGTAATGTAAACCCCAAACAGTGTTTTAGAATTTGGGCGGTCTTCTGTTGTCATTTCGTTCGTGGGAAAACCGTTTATTAGATTTGTTTGGTCATTTATGTAATGAGTATTTTAAAATATTTATGTTTAAACGACAGGATTTTTACAATTTCATGTATCTACTAAAGTAAGTGATGTTTAATTACTATAAATTAAAAAATATGTCCTAAAATTACATCAACTATTTCAAAATTATTACCTTGTAATGAAGAATATAGCTGCTGCTTTTACGATAGTTTATGTAAGCAAGCATTCAAAAGTTCTTTATCCCAGTCAACGACTTTGGCTGTTTTCCATGGATGATTGGTATGAACAAGTATTGCTCAAACTACGCTGATTTGCCAAATGAAATCCATAGTAATGTGTGAGAACCAGCCAAAGTGGCAGCAATACTGTGACAATTATTTTCAAATTAAAAATATTTTGACGACCCGCTGCATTGCATATTATATAGTAAGTCCATAAATATACATAACTTAAGAAAGTGAAGTCTATCTTTATAAACTGTGTAATTGTCAAACTTTCTTCATCTGAGAAATTTAAGACTTTTTATAATAGTCCAAAAGGAAATAAAATCTATCTCATTTATACCTAATACGGCAGAATGTGAGTAAATTAATTAATGAAATTGTTAATAGAATGTACATAAAAAAGTTAGTAAAAAGTAAAGTGTCCAGGGCAAGATATTGGCTATTTAAAGGATTAGAAGAAAATGGAAAAACTTTTTTCTACTTACAATTCCTTGTCATTTTATACGAAGTTCTAGTCACAACTCCCATTAGGATTCCTTTTCATTATATTTGTGGCTTCTTTAGATAGTTTATCCGTCTTGTCACTTCCGTTACTTTACTAATAGAATTTCAAGGTTGTCCTTCCAGATGTTTGAAGCGGGAGCAGCGAGAAGCAATAGTACAAGATACTTCATCATCGTCACTATATACATTACACAACACTATCACAAATAACTGATCAACTTCATCTGCATAATATATAATCATTATACAAAAGTCATAAAAGGAAGCTCCATAAAACATGTGAAATCTAGTCGTAAAAAAGGATCCGCTAGGCGATCGTAAAACATTCTCAATTTCCCCCTTTCCTTCTTTCTCCTGTGAAAATTTTAGTAGGCGAAATATGTAGACGACTAAAATGGGGTATATCTACACAATATATTCTGGTTGGGGATTTCCTTCCATATCATTTTATCGATATCATATAAATAAGTAATTAATTATTAATAATAAGGAGATGAAATGAGGTGCTCACAGACACAGACGTACAAACACACACGCTCACGCTGGTGAAATCTTTCCCTCTTACTCTCCTCTCCCTCTTTCTCTCTATCGTCCTCCATCAACTTCCTCCAAACGAATGGTTCCCAACTTGATCGTGATGATCAACAACATCATCGTCGTACTTCATAAGACGACTTTCATATAAATCACCCTTCGCCACTGTAAACATAACCACCACCACGAATCGTTTTTAACGCAGTTGAATTTATTGCTAACAGCATTTACTTGTCTTTTCTATTAACAACATTATTGTGATATGAAGTAATTTTTTGGTGAAAAATCATACAAGTAAAATAAATTGGGCATTGGGCCAGAACAGACAATCCATATGGCTAGTTTTTCCCGTGGAGTGATCTTATCCTCCTCATATATTTATAATACTCGTCATAAGTAATATTTACAGAGATGAAGAAGGAGCAGCAAAAGAAGTAGAAAAAGAGGAAAAGTAGAAGACGATGCAATGTAGTGGTTGTGGTAAACGAAGAACAAACTTTTTGAATTTAATTTTTGGAATTTGAACGGCATATGACTAAAATATTATAAATTTTGTTATATGGCATCAACTAATAAAAACATTCGATGAAGTTGTCGTTTAATTCATAACTAGAGAGCTAAAAACTTTTAATAAGATGAAAATCCTCCAACATCAGCAAAATAATATAATCTTATAAAACTTTTTTTAATATCATCGGAAAGCAAAAAGGATCAGAGATGTTGGATTTATTCGCACAAGCCGGCATGTTATAGAGAAAATTTGTTTTGCATAAAATATGAAAAAAATTTGCCATTATTTAATAATAGCATTACGTTTTTGTAATTACAGAACAGAGAGAGAGTCCTGCATAGAAAATATAGTAATTACATGGAAGTAAAATAGATTTTTGTCTGTTTGAGCTGATGAGAAAAAGTTTGATGAGAGGATTAAAACCGAAAGTTTATATTTTCGTATTGAAAGGAAAGCAAATTGAATGCTTACTACCTTTTTCTAATGTTCTTATACAGGAAGCAAAAATACTTCATTATTCATAAGGAAAACGAATTATTGAAAGATTTTTCCTAACTCTGAAGAATAATACATACCCTGTTTTCAATACCATAAAAATATGATAGCTGGTAACGTTTTGTAGCATAACAATTCCAGCTAATAACTCTTGTCGAGTAAAATACCTTATTTTATTTCTAACTTAACTTATCATGCCAATTCAACTGATTGCGTTCAAGATTTTTATTTTGCTAATGCTATTAATTAATTATTATGCTTGTTGAAATCTGTTCTGATCTTAATTTCTAGTTAAACTAACTCATTTCATGCATCATTATAAAGCAACTAAATAAATTACATGGAAAGACTATATTGGATGATAAATGGTCTGCAGTTTGAAATTTGATATTTATTAGCTTTCCTCCTGGTACGCTCTTTTTAGTATGTCTACTAAAACATGTAAAATACACGCTTTAATAATCCTGTCTATATAGATATAAATTGACGGATAACTAGGAAAAGGAAGTGGTTAGTTTAGTGGCCGTTGATATACTATTATCATCATATCTTCATTGGGAAAATAATGAAATGAAAATGACGAGAGAAAGAAAAAGGAGAGAGAAAGAGAACTTACCTCTTTACCGACACAAACTTTTTATTTCAGTCTCAATTTGTTTTACAACCGCCGCTTCTATCGAAGAAACTATTCCAAACCATCACCATCCTTTCCTGTCGCTTTTCACAAGTATAAAAAACTGCATAAATGTATGTGCAAAACTATTAGCTCTTCTCCATTCATGAAAAAACAAACAAGAAATCATTTTTTCATGTTTTTTTCTATGTAGAGGTAGAAGAAGATGCCAATGCCGCTTCTAATGATGATTATGAGGTGAGATGAGAGTTAACCTTTTTTCTTTCCGTCGTCGGTCTTTTAGAATCTTTCGTAGAAGTTCAAGAGTTTGTTAAAGTTGGATAATATAACGCTGATGATAATGACGAGAGAGTGAATGAATGCCTGATGGATTATGAGCCATTAATTTTCTCTGTATGTCTTCTTTCTTTAAGGCATTCTTCTCTCTTCACTCTTAATCAGTTAATAAGTATAATATCTAGTAAATAATTTGCCAAACATTTTTCCTTTCCTTTTGCCATTCACTTCCGTACACAATAATAATTGGAAAAATATTTTCCGGCTTTGTAAATTCAAGCCCTGAACAAAAGTCAAAATTGCAAAGAATTTGTTAAAGTAAATTTTTCTTTGAGAACAAAAATAAATAAAAAGCAATATGAATTCCGAGATTATAGTAATATTAAACCAAGCAAGAAAGAAGATATTCTTCCTCTTGCAAATTACGATCCAGGTAAGTTCCAGGAAAATTTCTCACAGGAGGAACCCATAATAAACCTTAGTCAGTCACAAATTTGCTATGAAATTTTATGGAAAACTTTTAGGAGAAAGAAAGAGGAAGAGAAAACTACTGGTATATAGAGATTTTTAATATTGCTTGCTGTGCGAGATACTTTTTTTGGAATATCGATTACAACTTTTTCCAACTTCCTTTAGATAATAGCTTTCAAATTAAATACTGCTTTTTCATTTTCCTAATTTGTTTTCCTTTTTGACTCATTAATTGACGAGATTAATCTTTCACTCAAATTTAGCACACAGCACGGTCCACGCAACCACAAAGGAAACTACAAAATTCACACGCTGCGCTAATGCTGCACTTCTTTCCCTTCACTTATCAACTTTGTTTCACAAAGCGCTCATCAAGCAACCGCCGTGAACTAAACACCTCTCAAATCCTTTCCTTTTGGCTTGTTAAATACTTCTCTTCTTGTTGGTGATCATCGCGCAGACAGATTGAATTTCACTTTTCGCCTTTTGACTGCCACTGCCACACCGTTATTTTGCATAGAATTTAGATTAACTAAAAACTCAAGGTTAACCAAGAAAGGAAAATGTAGTAAAGAGTTTTGTACGTTTTCTCAGGAAACGTTTTACCGGCCTTTGTTTCTGGTCAATAATGAAGTCTGGTATAAAAAACCTATTGATATTTTGTTGCTAATAAAACTAAATTTATGATTTGGATTCATAATTTTGAAACTTTCCTAAAACCGTTTCATGGAATTTAAAAAGTAAAAAAGAGAACAAAACTTGTAGAGATAATTTGAGGAAAAGCGAAGTAAAGAATCCCAGAAACTCATTTCCTCTTCTCCCTCTTCAATTCAAACCTTTCATTTATTTTTGCAGGTATATCAGAGAGGAATAATATTTACGTTGCTGGTGGTTTCCACGAAAAAGAGGAAAATGAAAAAGTGAGAGGATGAAGAGAAAGAAATAGATGGATAGAAAAAGAAAGAAACAGAGACAGATATAGAAGGACGCTAGGAAATGATCTCCCTCTACGTTTTCAACTGACTTTGATTTCTTAACTGTTCAATTGCTATAAAAGATGACGATCAGAGATGAGGGAGGGTATATGATATGGTTTTCGAAAAGCCTGTTTTCCTTCGTCAGTTCCAAAAAAAGTCGTGTGTATGCATGTGAAGGAGTAGGAGGCGAAGGGGGGAAATAAAAAATCTTTGAAAGTAAAACATTAAAATAAGGGGAAATATTATGTACACTACATAAAAAGATAGAAAGTAAAATCAAAGTTTAGAAGAAAAATCCTTTTTTCTCACAGTGATTGGTATTTTGTTGGTTTTTACCATTCCGTATGTAATGTAATGAAATGAGGAGGATATCTAGTCAAAAGGGGGAACAGAAGAACGAGCGACAAGATCACGATGGTCTTGTTCCTTCTATGACTAAATTACAAGATTCATGAAGTCATGGTATCACACAGCAGCATCATAGACCATGAGATCATGTTTTGTTGCTTGTTGATTGCAATATTATAACTGAAGTGAAGAGAATGGATGATGCTTTAGCAAAACGGTTAACAACGGTTATAGCAGAAGTCGAGAAGAAGACGACGAGAAAATTATCATGAAAACAACCGAGACCCCAACAGATCGAATGCAGGAAGAAGATCCGAAGATGACTATATGATATTGCTTCATGTGAAATTGATGATCATACCGAAAAAACGCAATCTATTCACAAGAAAATTGTAGTAAAACATTATTTTTACAAACGTACATTTACAATTGTACACGGACAAGGAAAGCTTTTAGAAAAAGAGAGTAAAAAGAAAGAAATGGGAAAATTAAACTACGAAGAAAAAGACCATGACTTCCGTTCTACCGATTTCTCGGGCTTTGGCATTCCAATAAATGCATAATGTGCCCGCTTGTTTTTGGTTGAGGAGAGTCGTTATATATGCATGCAGTGACATATAGCAGGGAGAAAAAGGGAGATAGAAAAGGTTTAAGTGGCTGATGATGTTGATACGATGCTCGATGACGATGATGAGTATCAGCGTACTGAACAGACTTTTAAAAGAAGACATCATAAAAGTTGTTCAGTTGCTGTTGATCTGAATAATGTAGAACCGTTTTACCCATTTTATTGTAGACGAAATCTTTCAATGTATTACATAGTTTACCTATGATATTACAAAAGCATGCCTTGCATAATATTTGCCTACCGGAAAATCATTAATATATGTTAAGAAAGAAAGGGGTTGAATAACAGAAATCTCTGACAACTGTCAGTTGAATAATATGTCATTGCACTATGCTCATGATTAAAAAAGAGATTCTCCACTGCGTCACTGTTGTTGACTGCATCTTTAAATATATGCAATATTACCGCATCAACTATGGGAAGTTCAACGAGGATTCTAATAATTTACCTATTAATAATTGATATTGAATCTATTTTTGTAGTTTTTGTATAGGTGCAAATTATTGTACATTTACTATGAAGTAGTGATTTAATGCTTGAAATTTATTAAATGCGGATTTTACGTACTAATCATCCAAACCATTTCATGACATAAGATGTTCGCTTTTTATTAATGTTGGTCCAAAATATAGTAAATATAACATACAGTTCTGGATTCCTTTGTTATTTTCTTCGTTGAACAATAATTTAAGCAATATTGGAATTTTTATATGATTGATTAAAAAGTTAACTTATATACGACAATTTAGCTAGCTATAATGCATGAGATTTAAAGATTTTAGACATGATAAAAAAGGAATTTTGCGTGAATATGACTTTGGGGAAACTTTGGTTAGAAAGGTTTTAAAATTTTGAAATACAGAATTGAAAAGAAATGAAGGTATGTTTCCGAGATTTTTGTAACGTTGTCTAAGGTTTCCCATTACTTTGTTTTGTCAATTTCAGCGAAGGATGCATGACCAGTCTTCTTTGCATGAGCCTGAGCTTCTTCTTCACCTTTGAGTAGAGAATTACAAATCTGGCATCGGAGAGCAAAATTTTTCACATCTGTGAACTGGTTGGAGGCTTTTGCTTCCTTGGCAAGTTGCGTGGCCAGTTCCATCATTTTCGCGTTCGAGGTCGGATACATAGTCATGGTTGGGCCACCCTTTAAACATCAAGTATATAATATTAGAATAGGTATCGCGAAACACTACTTTGAGTCGAATATAGCTGTATTTTAACTAGAAAATTGACAATTGACTTACAGAGAACGGCTCGAAATACAAAGGATCGTAATGTATTCCATCGTAGATAAGAAACATTCGCTGAGGGAAATTTTGGTCTTCTCCGAAGCAGGAAATGTGGAGAGATTGGGTATCAACAACACAGATTTGAATTCCATAAAACCCAGCCAAGATGGACAGCTCTATTCCACCTCCCCATGATTCAGGTTTTTTGATCCAGTTCACATAATCCTTATTTGGACGTCCTAAGATTGCTTCATTGTACTTTACAGGATCCTCGGCAACAGTGTTTGCAATCAATTCCCGTAGAAAAGCTGAGCCACCCTGAGCATCAACATCAGTCTGGAGTTGACCTGACAAACAAAACGTCACAAGATTGCTTCATTGTACTTTACAGGATCCTCGGCAACAGTGTTTGCAATCAATTCCCGTAGAAAAGCTGAGCCACCCTGAGCATCAACATCAGTCTGGAGTTGACCTACAAACCAATATTTTGTTTCCAATTAATACCTATCATTCGCACCAACTTTTTGCTGCTCAAGTATTTTTATGTTTTTGTGTCCAAATTACCACCTGACAAACAAAACGTCACAGAGGTGAACAAGCAAGAATTATCTGACGGAACCACCTGCCGTAATAACAGCCCATCCTCCTCATCTCCGGTAGGAACTAAGTCTACGTATGACGGCTCATTATTTGCACTTCAAATAAAATAACAGTAATAATATCAAACTGTCGGCCGTTTTATTGAATCACAAGAATATTTAAATTTGTAACTTACGACAGGATTGGCAGGCTGGCCATTGATAGACTGTATAGGTTCCGCTGAAGCAGATGTTGCTGTAGTAGCTCCATTGTTTTGTATGGGTATGTTGGGTTCCAGGTCATCTAATAACAATATGATAATAGCAATTACCACCAGGGTATTATGACGAGCGATTAATCAAGAAAAACTAACAATTTAATATTTACCTCCAGAGTCTAATTCGAATCGGTTCTCGACAATGATAGTATCTTGATGCTGTAACTCCAGAGTTTCAACTAGATTAGCTCTATTGAAATTGATCCGTTTTGGTGGAAACCCCTTCAAGATTGCAACTTGATCCTGCGGCACCTCAGTTAAGGTCGATAACCTTTCAATGAGATTCTGGACACTTTCCTTTGGATCAACGTCACGAAGTACTGCGTTCTGTGACTTTTTACTCTTCACACGGATGGACAATTTTGGTAGAGATGACGCCATTTTGAAGTATATTTTCTTGAAGCTGCTCTAAGAGTAAAAATCTTTCAATAAAACTGTGACTTTATTACAAATAATACTGCAACTAAATCACTTCCTTTTGGACCCCCAAACCTGATTAAAGTGTGTCTATTTTTATGTAATAATTTCACCCTGCCTAGCTTAAATTCGCTTTTCAAGTGAAAACCAGCTATTTATTTATTTCTAATTATGCTCACATTTATTACATCACATTGGTAACCAACCAACCATTGACCCCCACTACTACTTAAATTGACATTATCCAAAGTTTATTCTTAAAGTACTATTTGCTATGCAATTAATGCTACTTTAAAGTCTCCATCCTAATCAATACTTGCTATTGACAACCAATAATCTATTAATATTAAATAAATAATTACCTGCAATTAAAATTTTAATATTGTTGTCGCTATGCTGCTAAAACCACTTAATCACCGCATAAACAGGTGACGCTCCAAATATTTACCTCTATATCAGCTGCAATTATCTAATGGTAATATTTAACCCTAGCAAACTTTAGTGCGAATTGTTGTGCTGCTAAACTTCTATGTAGGATAATTAAAAATGGAAATTTAATTACAGTGAATTATAACTTTAAAATTTAGATTGTACTAGAAATAATATCAAATCGAATTAAAAAAGCACTTTCTCCAGGTGCTATTGAGAGTGTTCCAAGAATTGGGAAATGTGAACCTATTTTTATTGGAACATCCTCAGCCTGCCTGTCACTGACATGCTCCCTTTAAAACTCTTTCTTTTCCACTCCAACCCACACAGAAAAGCTTGGATTTGAATGTATCACAAAAGCAAAGGGTGAAAGATGTTACGAAACAGCACAACAACAGCGCAGCGCATCATCCGCACTACTGTACTGGCTGATATACATGAATGGAGTGAACACAGGCCTCCCATTTACGGATTTTACTGCCTCTTCTCATGCAAAATTTGATTTCTTGGAAAGAAAATGGTGAAAGTCTTTCACTTAATTTAATTAAAAACAATTAAGCAGGTGTTTAACTGGTGACAGCTTGCCATTGCAATAAAAACTGGTTTGAGACACATGCGGAAATCTACAGAATTATTAAATTGAAAGACTAAGACTATGATAGCATAATTGATGTTAACGATAAGCCAAAGAGTTTTTCATCTAGGTCTAACCCTTTAAAAAATTGTTACGACAAAAGCAAAGTTCAAGTCCCCCCAGGGTAGCCTTACGAGTCCGTTTCATAATACTACAAAATATGGAGGGCAGGATGAAACACCTTCTCAAAAGCTTTACAAAACGGGCAAAGGGATTGCATTATTGCGAATGATAAATGCAGACGTAGCAGGAAACATTTATAAAGAATAATAATAACCATTGGATAATGGTGACAGAGGAACAATTTGTACAAAATTAATAATTTAAAGTTTTATTTGTATATATAACTATAACATTTATTTATAAAATTTATACTTCTTTTTAAAACATTTCTGCAAATCGAATCCGTAAGCAAAATTTAATCCGTGCATAAATGTAAATATAATTATTATAAGTAATATTTAACTGAATTCTATTGTCAATGACTATATAATGAAAATTGTCAATGCTATATTTTTCATAATTTCATAAATATATTACATTTGTTTTCACTATTCTACTGACTGACTATGTGTGGAGGGTGGAAACTTATATTAAAAGTAGTTTTTGGCTTGCGACACGCTAACATACGTGAGGAAAGCGAAGGGACATTATTCTTGACACAAATAAAATTAGGTTGTTTGTGAATAAAAACGACTAAAAACAAAAGCATAAACACAAGAACATAGAAAAGACATTTTAAGCTGATCATTTTTAAAAATTCTTATCAGAAAAGTACACTTTCAATTCTAATTCATATTACGTGATAAATAGCTGATTAAAATCTTAGGTCTGTTCATGCCACCAAAAGTTTTTAAAATCAGAGTAATAGTAAACATTATCAAGTTGATATACAATTTAGTTTTATAGGAATTGAATTGAGTAATCTATGCCTTTCACTTTTAGAAGACTAAAATTTTAAAAATACGATACGCTCATACCCAACCTCCCTGTAAAAAGAGTTATGTAAGGTTATAAGAGTGCATTATGTATAAAAAATGTTAATTTTCTTCATTCTTTCCAGCGTTCAGTTTGTATATAACAAAGTAAATATCAATTCCGGTTTCATCTTTTTTTCCTTAAATATAAAAATTCTGTGTCATGTTGTGTTTTATATTGTGAAGAAGTACCAGTTCTATACACGTTTGAAAAATATATAAGGTTTATTTGTACAAACAACAATACAGAACTTTTAAAGAGTTTCTATCACTATTTCATCACTGTTATTATTATTTAGTACGCATCCGTTAAATATAGTTTTCAATATTGTAAATAATATTATACAACGATTAATGGAGTGGTTTTAACTTTTCATTGGGTATTAAAACATTACAAATCATCGTTGTATTAAGGATTATTCTTCAGAGGATGCAAAAATTACTAAATGTTATTGAATTTTGCAAATTGTAATTGGCTTGGCACTTTCAGTCTGGTACTTTTTAGCTCTAATCATTTCTATAATAATTTATTTTGAAGATCATGTAATATAATAATAGTATTATGGAGATGGCGAAGAGTGGACCATGATTGATTGAGTACAGCCAAAGGGCACCACAAGTTCCTCCGTTGGATCAACACGAATGGAATGCAGAGCTTCATTAATTTCAGAAGTTGCCCAGTCCATCTAAAAAACAAAAAAATCGATAATATAATAATCGAATAAACTTGAACTGATCATTGTTCCAGCACTGCACAACCGAGTCGCGGTAGTATGATGCTAGCACGTTTAGGCCACAAGCGATAAGAACATTTCATGTAAGGTATATTTATTTTATTTACTTACCAAGTCTAAATCTTCCTGTGAAATAAACTGCACGTTTAACTGCTTCTCTGGTATTGGTACATCACATAAAAGAAAGTTTTCATCTCGAATAAGGGTAGGCGACAATGCCTGGATTTTTTGGAGATAGTGCCGAGTCCTTTCTTGAAACTCACGTTGATCCAAAGAGTGAGACCCTGAGCCAGACACATCAATCATGGCTGAAGCCGTTTCTTGTAGAATTTTTTGCAGCTCATCTTCCTGCCCTCGACTGGGTTGTCCATCCAGTCCCGCTGCCAAGGAAGATCTTGAATCACTGGAAAAATAATAAACGTTAATTATTAATTAACTCCAAGGCTGAACATGAGTCTAACTGATATGAAAATCATAATTTCTTTACTACCTGTTAGGTACACGAACGGTAGGAGTTGAATTGTTCACCGGCTCCCTTAATAGTTGCTGTCTTTCGCTTGAATCCCCAGCCTGTATTCGGAATAATTAACAAAATCCATATAACCCTTCCGCATGCTTGTTATTATTAATATATTAATACAAGAATTTAACCTAATCTCATTTAATAAAAATTCAGTTCATACCTGGGAGTCATCATCATCCTTACAACTAAAACAGCAGCCCATGATTAGTCACCTTCTACCCACCTCCTTACACCACCATAAAAAACTTTATTTTTGTCTTGAATGAAATGAGATTACATTTATGCCACCTTTCTTTCAATCACCACCACTAATCAATCACCAATCAATCAACCAATGTCGTTCGTTGAACTTCTGTAAAAATTATTCTTTACACTTCAATTCACTATCTCATTGATAAAGTAAGCACATTCCTAATCCAAAAACTCTTCCCTATTTACTTTCCAAATCTTCCAAATTTGTTTACATTTAACCACTCACTTAACAAACCGCCATTATCTTAATCTGGTTCATGTCCCACAAAAAACACTGGATTCCATCGTCGTCAGTCATTAAAATTTAACTGCAAAAACAGGTTTACTAAAATAACTTTACCTTTTTAATTCCTCCTCTCAATCCGTCAGCAACTTTTTTTGTAAACTTGTGATTTCCTGCTGATGATATTTCAATCCTCCTCCTCATCCAGCCATCCATTTCTCCATTGAAATTGCACGACTGACACTCGCCATACACTGCCATGCACCGACATCATCAAAAAAACTTCATTTCATGAAGAAACACATGCTCTACTGCACTCATATACACAAGCTATGATGCTCCTCAATTGCATAATGCTTAAAAAACAGGCCCAATGCTTTAATTACGTTGTGCAATATGGGGGAGGGGTCCAAACTGTCACGCTGCAGTCACTTGGAAGAGGGGGAGGGGTAAATAATTTTTAACGTAATTAAACTATTGCCCCGCAAGGGAAAATAACAGAGTGTGGATGTGGATGGTTTCAAAGGTGAAAATCTGCTGCATTGTTAAAATGGTTTTAAATAGGCTTATTTTGCATCATCATTTTCGTCTTTTCAAAGAAAAAAGGTTGGATATTGGGTGTATTTTCAAAGAAAAGTTTTAAACGAAGAAGCTCTCGTTTCTTTTATCATTCATGTCGAGCAAGAGAGTGATTTGAGCCTTCTCCTCCTACACATCAGCTAAAAAAGCTGCAAAATTATGAGAAAAGTGGAGCAGGTTTTAAAAAGAACTCTTGTCAGTAAAGTGTATTATGCAACTAAACGTACAATGAATATTTAAATTAGAAATTATTCCAGTTTTATAGTTTTGTTTAGAAGTTTGATTTAGAGTTTCGTCAGAAGTTTAGTTGCTGTTTTATGGAGCACATAAAATAAACTGCGTTGACACCTGCTGCTTTTTTAATGTTAGTTTCCTTGTATTTTCCTTGTGTTCAATTTTGTCAAGTGGCAGTGAGATTTTTAATTTTCTAATAAAAGGAGGAAGTAGTTAATTAGACGCCATTTTTGGCAGTTAGGTAAATAGTATTTAAAGAGTGTGTAAGGAAATTACCAGAACTGCATCTTGTAATGGTAGTTAAAAGAGTGGTTCAAGAGGAGTCCAGCAACTTCAGAGGAGTCAAGGAGGACATAGGGAAAGTCTTGAAAAAAGTGGATTTCTTGAATTGAGGCCTGCAAGATAATGGAAGGGTTCAAGGGAAATCTCTTTATATTTCTGGCGACGTTCCTGGGATGGGTTGCTTTGTTTGGGGTTGGTGTTTCGGCGGGTTCTAACGGGGATGATTTGGAGCAATGGTGGAGGCAGGTGTCGACCAGTTATCCAAGATATGCTAATACTACTAAATTGTTGGAAGACATTCAAACAGCTCATCCAGATTTGGTCAAGCTTTACTCCGTGGGGAAGTCGGCTGAGGGGAGGGAGATGTGGGCTGTGAACATAAGGTCTAATGTAAAGGAACAACGGCCACTTCTTCAACCGCCCATGAAAATTGTGGCTAATATGCATGGAGATGAGACCGTTGGAAGATCATTATTACTTATGCTGACAGTTAATTTAATACAGCGGTACACTCATGGCAATGAACGGTAAGCTGTAAAATAGTATTCCACCACTACCGTTTGGAGTAATTTTATTTTATAATGTTAATATTTAATACTGTGCAGGGTTGTTCAACTCCTGAACTCAACCGACATCCATCTTCTACCTTCTGTAAACCCTGATGGTTACGAAGTTGCTGCTGAAGGCGGTTGTGATCCTAATCCAAATGGACCTGGACGTCAGAATGCCAACAGCATCGATTTGAATAGGAATTTTCCTGATCAATTTGAAGTGAAATCGGGTGATGACGCTGGTCTAGTTTCTAATCGGCAGCCAGAGACTTTAAATATGATGAAATACATTGCAAACAATTACTTTGTGCTGTCCGCTAATCTTCATGGAGGATCTTTGGTTGCCAGTTATCCTTACGATTCAGTGTCGCAGTCAGTGTCAGAGTAAGATATCTATGCAAATATTAATTAGTAGTAGTCATAATGATAAATGATAATAATGTTGGCTTAGAATTTGCATAAGGCGATATTATGTAGATTTAATAATTCATTGCCTTGATTTTAGTCGACAAAACTACCGTGGCATGGGAGTAGAGAGTTTATCTCCAGACAATGATGTTTTTGTATATCTTGCTAAGCTTTGGGCTGACAACCATAAAACGATGAAATTGAAACAATTTCAATGCAAAGGAGATATGTTTCCAGACGGAATTACTAATGGAGCGTACTGGTATAATGTGAAAGGTGGAATGCAGGACTTCAACTACGTTCATTCAAACTGCTTTGAAATCACATTAGAACTCTCTTGTTGCAAGTTTCCTCCCGCTTCAACTCTCCTTGGAGAATGGAACAACAACGAAGAATCCATGTACCGATTTTTGGAGACTACCCATATGGGTATAAGGGGAATCGTTAAGGATGATAAAGACCAACCGATTGATGGAGCTGAAATTATCGTGGAAGGACATAATCATACAGTGAGAACAACCAACAGGGGAGAGTACTGGCGGTTGTTGCTTCCTGGTAAATACCGTATTGGAGCTACAGCTATCAGGTAAACCATGTCTTTGAAATTGTAGCTTTCAGTCACTTGTATACATTATAGCACATAATTTGCAAATTGAGGTTTGCTGCTTCTCGCTTAAATGTAAAACTTTTTATGCTAATGACAGACACGAACCTGCGAAAATGGTTGAAATCGAAGTTGGACCACTCTCAATTGGGAAGCCAACAATTTTAGACTTCACTCTTACCTCCGAAGCCGCTTCTAATTCAGAACCTCCAATTGCCAAATCAGAATCATCCGTCATTGGTAATTATATTTCTTGTATTGTATTGGTTTTAATGGCACATGCCATCTAATATTTGGAATCTCAGTTTATATGTTGTACAGTTTAACCTAAAATGTCCAGTCCAGTATTTAACAAAGTGTTTTAAACTTGCCAAGTTTGCATGCACGGCCTTGATAAGTGCCATTACATTTTAGATAAAATCTCTAGTCTGTTTGTATTTTACAAATGATGATGAATCAATTTTACTTAAAGAATCTCACAGTCTGATTTTAAAACCACAGTATTGATAACATAAAGTTGTAATATATAATTAGAAAATTACCCATCTTCCACCGAAAGAAAGAAATTATTTATGAGGAAGAAATGAAAAATGCCATACCTAGAAGGGATGTTAATGTGATTACTGTATGTAGTGCAATAAAGTATGTAGTACCTATGTAAACTTGTAAATATGCATCCAAAGCAGAATTTTCTTCCATTTTAAATCTGTACTGTGCTGCTAATTTCTCCTTTGATGTTTTAATTTTCTGAAAATGCAATAACAAAGTAATAAAATTCATTTACATTTAACGACTCTAATAAAAATTTATTTGTATTTTAAGAATGATTGAAAAGTATAATATACATATGAATATAGGAAAAGTTCTTTAAAATTAACGGAATTAAATGCAGACTTAAATATACCCACTAATAGTATAGTACAAATTTATTGTATTTTCTTTCGTACATAAAATCATTGTTATTCATTCTTAATTCAAAGGTGATACGCATGTGGATTTCGCCCCGGTCTTTAAGCATCATGACTATGAAGAGCTAGAATCATTTTTGGTTGAAATGAATAAAGAATATCCAGAAATTACTAGGCTGTACTCTGCTGGAAAAAGTGTTGAAAACAGGCAGCTTTATGTTCTGGAAATTTCTGATAATCCTGGAAGACATGAGCTTGGTATAATAATTTATTTTATTGCTAATTTATGGATTTTTATTTATTTATTACTTAATTATCAAATCATTTTTAGAATTCTTAACTTCTTTTAACAAATCCCATTATTCATTCTTTAGGTGAACCGGAATTTAAGTATGTAGGCAATATGCATGGGAATGAAGTTGTCGGAAGAGAAATGCTTCTCACTTTAATTCAATATTTGTTGGTAAATTACGGAAAAAACCAAGAAATCACACATCTCATTGATAATACCAGAATACATATAATGCCCTCCATGAATCCGGATGGTTATGAGCGTGCTCTTCCAGGTACAATCATTGAAAATATATAATTATTTATCCCACCAATTAACACAGAAATTAGGCAAATTAAATTGCTTTAATTACATAGCATCTATTTTATTTAAACATTTATCGTTTTGTTTCAAAGATGAAGAAGATGACGATGATATTGGTCGCGAAAACGCTCATCACGTTGATCTTAACAGAAATTTCCCTGACCAGTTTGATGGCTTTCTCTCCGGCTTAGCTGACCAAGATGGCAGGAAAGTTAACAGGGAAAATTTAGCCCAAGAACCCGAAACAGTGGCATTGATTCGGTGGATGAAACAATATCCATTTGTTCTATCTGCAAATGTACACGGTGGCTCCCTGGTTGCAAATTACCCCTTTGATGATAACTCGGCCATGTCCACAAAATACTCTGCATCCCCGGATGATGCCATTTTCCGACAGTTAGCTACGACATATTCAAAAGCACACACGAAAATGTCTTCAGGGTTCCCATGTCCTAAATTATATCCAGACGAAAAGTTTCCAGGAGGTATTACCAATGGAGCTTCTTGGTACGTCATTCATGGGGGCATGCAAGACTGGAACTATTTAAACACAAATTGCTTTGAAGTCACCTTGGAGCTAGGTTGCATTAAATATCCTCCAGCGGACACGTTACCAACTTATTGGCAAGATAATAAAGTAGCTCTTGTGAAGTTTATTCAACAAGTTCACACTGGAATCAAGGGATTTGTGATGGATGAAAATAATAATATGTTGGGTGGTGCAAAAATTAGTGTTGGAGGAATTAATCATCCCATAAGAGCTGCCGATGATGGGGATTACTGGCGATTACTTACACCAGGCGATTACAATGTGACTGCTGAATTTAGTGGGTAAGATGAGACATAATATCAAATCTAGGTTTTTGTAACGATGTGCCCATGCGTGCCCTACTAAACATGTATAAAATACACTTTTTTGCTTGGTAAACATTAATTATATGATATACCTACACCTGCTTTAGATATCAGAAGCAAACATTGCCTGTAAGGGTAACTCGAGATGCTGCTCAGTCGTTAAATTTTACTCTGAAAATAATGGACGCAAAAGAGTGGTCTGCACAGAATGATTTCAAAATAGATGACAACATCAATCCTAACAGTTTTTCTGAAATCACTGAGGAGAACCTCCGGGGATTCAGCGTTGATAATTATGATATTGTAGAATATCAGCCCACTCAAGGTGTTCACCACCTTGTGATGACTGATCAGGTCTGATCTTTTGATATTTTGTTTGTTGTTTCATTATGTTCATTTTGTGTTGCTTTAGTAGTAAAAGTCTTTGTACGTTTTGTTACCGTTTTGTTACCTCCTTTATCCTTTTTGTTACCGTTTTTATGTTCCTTTTTTATATATTGACTCAATAAAACAATCAAGTGGAAATAGTTTTATAAGGGGTTTAATTCAATAATTTCTCTGGAACTTGAAGGTGGGCGCTCCAGACGATCAGAAAATTCATATTGGAATGCTAAGCAGCCAAATTGGAATGGGCGGTAGTGAATTTCTCGTTAAGCTAGCTCGTCATTTAACCTACGGCTATCGGGAAAATGATCAGCGAGTAGTTAACATTTTTAAAAACTCTGTCATTCATTTTGCCATCAATAATGATACTTTCACTGGGACTGCGAATTGTATGGTGAGTCTGGAAGAGAGCCATGAAAAGCTGATGGAACACCTAGAATCAATCTCCAATCTATTTCACGACACACATCTGGATCTCAGCTTGGCAATCACCGGAGGTGGCCAGTATTTGGAATACCCAATCAAAGAAAAATGTGTATACGATTCAATGAGAGAAATATTTAAGCAATTTGGAAAACAAGAAAAATGTCCAACTAATTCCAACTCTGTTATAAGGACCACGTTAACTACTGGACTTCTCACAAGAAATAGTGTACGCCGCTCTAGAGTTTTTATCATTATGTATCTTAATTAAATTTTTTTAATTCTAAAATGTCTAAAATATATTTATGTTATGCCAAAATAGGTTCCAATTGGACTGTTCTGTTGTGACAATCCAACTCCTGCTGATGTAACCAGCGCTTATATAAAACATCTTAATCATTTTATCGATGTTCTCGCACTGTCTTCACAAGGAGTACACGGTTCAGTTGTTGACCAACATGGAAATCCCTTAAGGGATGCAAAGGTCATGGTATTCCTCCCATCTGGCACAAGCGAAGTTGTCCGTGTTAGCAAAAACTCTGGAAGCTTTAAATATATGCTGAATGAGGGAGCACATAAAATAACAGGGTCACTGGAGGGATATGAAAGCTTTAAGGGGACAGTCTACGTGAGCCCAAGATCTTTAACAAACGTTAAAATTGTATTGAACTCCGTTAATGGAAAGGGAGAAGTCACTCAAGCTGGATCAGATAGTTCCCCGAATGCCAATACAGAATCTAGTGCTCCAATGGACTACTATTACTATCCAAGAAAGCAACTGCTGGAGCTTAAGGATGCCCATTCAAGACATTTCGACCTATATAGTTTTGAAGACGACGGCGAGGCTTTAGGCATGCGTGTAGGACACGATCAGTGGCGAAAATATGCCGTACTTTTTGATGGGTTAGCTCTGTCGCCGTCATCGTTAGTTCCTTGGATTCAAGATGTTGTTGGCGGAATGCCATGGCAGCAGGACTCGGTTTCGGCGCAGCTCAATTTACTCATGAAAGATGGCAATGGTAAGTATTTAACTTTTCTAATGTAAGGCATGAGCATGAACTTGGAATTATTACTTATGTTTTGATGAATCTTAGTTACGAAAGGCAGCTTAACTTTTGACACTGTTTCGAAATGGATCGAGGTGAACCGATTCCCAATTGTATTTGATCTCGTATGTAGTGATTCAACTTTAAATGATAAGTGGACAACATATACTAAAAACATGTCTTCCATCGACGCAGCAGTAAGTAAAGAAATAAAACACTTTTGAAAAGAAATCCATTCTTAGAGTTAAAAAATGTTTCTTGCGTTAACAGGTATTTAAAAATATTAAGAGTTATGTCGAAGGTAGGCTGCAGAGTGTTTTGAACGAAGTTTATACGTCTTGCAAAGGAAGAGAAAACACAGGATTTACTAATAAGTACCAGGTTTGTCACATTTTAAAATCAACTAACTTGTTTAAAATTATTTTCTTACAATTTTCTAATTTTTTTTTGGAAACGTTGAATAGGATATGTACAAGAAGACCAATTCCTTTATAGTCCCCGTTGCTGTTAAATGCTGCACAGATAATAAAGTGACAACGGAAACATTAGTCTTAAAACTGTTAAATTATTTAAGAACAATGCCTTCTGAAGGGGTGCATGGTTATATCACTTCAGCTCTGCACGAACCAATTCACAACGCTAAAGTTTTCTTTGATAGTAATGACACGTATACGTTCACTGATTCACTGGGGCACTTTGAGAAGCCCATTCTTCCTGGTCAATATGCTATATCTGTAAGTGGACACATCACAAAGGGAAACTTAAAAATTAATTTATTTCGTAGTAATCAATCATAAAATCACTTACGTTGGTTTATATCTAATTTGCAGGTGGAAGCTGACGGCTATTTTTCAGGAAATAAAATGATAACAGTATCAGAGTCGTCATATAGCAACGTATTAATTCCACTGTTAAGAGATGAGAGAGTTTGGGGGCTATCTAGGACAGCATTTGTGACATTAAGTGGTATGTGTTTTGAATACTCATATTCTAGTTATTTTAATGTAAAATCATATATAAATAATAATAATTGAGTTAATAATTTTTAAATACATACCAATTATAATATTTTCAGCTCTTTTCTTCGTTCTAACAATGGTGTGCTGCTCCGGTTGTTTTATAATTTGCCGCAAGCGTCGTACGAGGATAGCTAGCTATGGGTTTTTTCAGCAGAACAGCTCACTAATTTTCGAAGATGAAGACGAGAAACTGTTTGAAATTTCAAAGACAAATATTATAGGTATAGTTAATGTTTTAACATGATTTTTAATTGCTAATCTGATGAATAATGCATTGTATTAATATGCATAATTTGAATATTTCGTAGAAAAGAAGTTCAGAATAGATACTGATGATGAGTCCGATGCTGAAGAATCTATTGATGGAGATGAGCTACTAAATTCTGGAATGCGACAATGGACCAGAACATGATCAACTTTTTGTTTACCAACTAGGAAATTAAATTGGTTTAAAGATATTTCAAATATATTTTTGTGATCTTCCCTTTGCACCCACTCATTTCACTAATGCTGTTAAAAGCTAATACGTAAGAAGATACTGACTCCTGTTTTTCGACGTTTTTAAATTTAAAGGCAATGTTTAAATCTATTTGGAAAAGAAAGTCTTCTTTAAAAGTGCCTTTACACTCAACTATGTGGAGCCGATATTGTAACGTAAATAATTGAAATCTGAAAAGATCTGAGAATCAGTTTTACTGTTAAAGTTTATATTTTTTAAAAAATAGTTGTTAATGGTGCATAATACGTGTTTCTGCAACTGTGATGTTTATCCAAATAATTATAATAATTACTCGACTGTTCCTTATAAGCAATAACAATATATTTACTATTAGCATGCTAACATAACGATAGAGACAACTTGAAATTTCTTTTTGTTTTGTAAATAATAAATGAACCTACCTTCTAACTGATAAGTATTTTGACACAAGTCATGTTCAACCTGTTTTGAACTTAGTCAATTAGGAATTGATTGTTTTTATCTATAAAATAAATTATATCGATATTTTTATCTTTAGGGTTTATAAGCTTAAATGTGCATTTACCCAGGGTATGTATTTATAGCTAGAAAAAATATAGGTGCAGAAATTAGTGATGCGGAATGTGTACATATTATGATGTCTTGATATTCCAAAATTCATCTCTAAAAAGCAACACAGTAGATACAATAATTTATCTACTCCTACTACGATAATAATGACATAAATTAATACATATCTCAAAGGCTGCTATTGTTAACCTGGAGTTTTAAATTGTTATTTGGATCGATTTCAATTTAAGGGTTGAATAATATATTATAGTATAGCTTTTAGACCACACAAAAGTCAAATGCTACAAGTAACAAATGTTTGACAAGTTCAACATGAGGCTTCCAAATATAACTAATTAAAGTACGAAATGATTTTAACGCTTTTTTGGAAGTTGAGTAATGAGTTGTATAACGATAATAATATTAAGTGCGGTCGTACAAGCTAATCGTATGCTTTTATGTAAACTATTTTTAAGGAACTGCAATAATTTAACTTTATATCTCGTGTAAAATATAAAGTATATATTCATTGTCAAAAATGTATTCATGTATTTTCGTTATTAATTGTACAAACGCGAAAATGATGATTAACTGTCAATAAATCTACATGAAGTATTAAAATAGCTGTGGATGTGTATTAGGTCTGGTCTAAAAATTTTTTTATACATTTCCGAAATTATGAAAGAACTTTACCACGTGTCATAGTCAAAATGGTAGATTATATTTTTTCTTCACAAGTAAATGCATATTCTTTGCCCCGGGGTTATTTACTAACGTATTTATTGTGCATTTGTCATTTCAGAAAAAAATGGTCAGGTGAGGAGGATACAATTTTCAGTTACCAAATAAGATGACGATGTTGACAAAACAGGTTTTCTGATATGATTCGAATAGCACATGCATTTATAATAATGCATAGGGTTCAGGTTCTCAAACATTATTCCTCTTGCTCGATGAAAATTTCAAGGTTGATAAAACGGAACTTGTACATCTTATCAATTCATATGTACTGTTTGTTACTAGCTGCAAATCTCATTACTGAACATTTCAAGTTGGTCATTTTCAAATTTTGGGTTTGTCAAGTCAATGTATACATTGAATTTCTTCCAAAAGGAAATTAATTTGTTTGAAAATACAGCTAAATCATTTCCAAATGTTAAAAATCAGACCGACCGTTATCCTTAAGACCAATTGGAAAAGAATCAGGGATGAAAAATTTAAATACGCCCTCAATGGAATCATTCAACATACTACTGCCTTCTCTTCTTCTGCATATAATCCATTCAAGAACAAAGAAATTGATTACCGAAAAAGTGTTGCTCCTTGGCTCCAGTTTGGTGTGTATCAGAAAGGTCTCCTTTCCCATCTTTCAACAAGTGAAATTTTAAGGGCTCTGTTTGTACTCCAGGTTTGTTCGGTTGACTTTATGGTGGATAAGAGTAGTCAGGTAAATTTGGCAATCATCGGTAGTAAGAAGCCATGTTTTGCACGACTGTCATGGCTTTTATATGGTATTAAGTACCTACTATGAGGGCAATATGAGACTTGTAGTTAGCTATTTGTCAATTTGTCTTATTTTAGTTGCTTGCACTGTCAAATAAGTTTGGAGGAAAATTTACTGAATATTTCGTGAGAAAGACGATTTACAATCAATTCGTTGGAGGAGATGAGATTAAAAGGATGCGTCAAGTTGTTGAGGGACTTCATCGTAGAGGACTAACTTTAATGGTGGCCCCAGTGCTGGAGGAGGATGTTGAAGACGAGAAATCATGCAAGTAAACGTTCTCATAAAACTTTCCCTATATAATTTCTCATATCAGCAGGTTAATTATTTTCAGGTTACTTCATTTTTGACTTTGCAGGGACGTCTACGATGAAAATTTAAACACATTATTGGAACTTGTAAAAATGTCTTCTTCAATGGACAAAGAAAAGCCAATTGTGCAGCTAAAGGTTTCCGCCATTATGCCTGCAAAAACACTGGAGCAAATCAATCAGATAATTTTGCCCTACTGGAAAACCCCAGAACACCTTGCAAACTTAACTTACGAGCTTGCTTCAAAGCCTCCAGACCAGTGGAAATTAATTCAATCCAAAGTTAAAAAAGAAGACCTGGAGCATTTTATTAACGGAATTAAAAGAGCCGATACATTTGGTGATTTATTTTTAAAATATTTATTAAAATATTTTTCGAACCAAAATTTTATTTGTATGTTATGTTTTATTAAGTTCGTCTCGTAAAGGAATTGAATGCAAAGACATTGGTGGATGCGGAATTTTATGCATGTCAATATGCAATTTCCACAGTTGCGCTTGTTTTAATGACGAGACATAATGTTGAGGAGTACGTTGTTGGGGATACTATTCAGGGATACTTAAAAGATGCTCATTACAGGACTCAAATTGAACTTGAAGTCATTCAAAACTTGCTTGGTGGCAACTGGTACGCAAAGGTTGTGAGAGGTGCTTACATGGACAGGGAGAGACTTTTGGCGAAGAAATTGGGCTATGCATCCCCAATTTGTGACTCATATGAAGAAACAAACCATTCATACGATAAGTAAGAATTTAAAAAACATTTCACCGAGCATGTAATATCCCGGTTGAGTACAGCTTTCCGTAAAACTCATTAGATGCGTGGATACAATTTTGGACAATCTGAAAGAAAACGCAACGAGAAAACGATCCCACTTGCTAATTGCATCGCATAACGAAAGGTCTATTCGACTTGCCGTACAAAAAATGAAAAATTTGGATATTCCACCAACAAATCCTTTGGTTTCCTTTGCACAAATATATGGCATGGCAGATTATTTAAGTTCGCCTTTAGGTAATATAGTAAATCTCGAAAGTTCTTATATTTTTAAAATAATTAACAAAAACCTTTTTTTGCAAATATAGTGAAAAATGACTACAAAGTTTATAAATCAACTCCGTACGGACCTTTGGCAAAGGTTGTTCCATACCTATCAAGAAGAGCTTCGGAAAACAGATCCGTTTTAAAGGGAGCTCGTGAGGAAAGGTTAATGTTGCGTAAGGAACTGTTCTCAAGACTTTTTGGATGAGAAAAATTATTTTTAATAACACAAAATAAATATAATTTTAAGAGCAAAACTTTATTAAGAACTAAACGCGCGCGCACATTCTTTCTCTACAACACTATAAAACTACATGTTCCATTACTGCTTTTTCATTAAACATTTTTTTATTACATAATGTACTTTGTTATTGCATTGTAAAGTAAAACTTATATAAAAGAATGTTTATTCATAATCAATCAATCCACTCTTTTTCATTAAATAATTATAAATACAAGTATTACTTTGATAAATGTAAACCTTATAGTAATATATTCATACAAATGAGATTTTAAAATCACACATTTCCTATAGAAAGATTCTTTTCTTTAGTCTTAAAATGGTTTATAATAGGATATTTTACAAGGAAATTGACTGTTTCTTATTAACAATTAATTACACAATAATATTTGCAGGACTAGGATATCCTTATATACTAATCATTTTCAATATTTTATTATGCATTTTGTTTCTTTTTGCTACACATATCTTTTTTTCATTTTTTGCATTAACATGGTCATCCTGCCTACAAAATATTAATTTAACTATTACTTTTCAGCCTGCACATGATTTCCCGGTAAATCTTTACCAAAAACATGCACTTCATACCATTCATTTATTTTATAAATAAAGGATAAACATATATAGCTCCATTCATAACTTTCCAACAAATGTCGATTTGTTCCTTAATCAAATTTTTCATAAAAGTTTCCGCTTGAAACATAAAATCGCAAAACTTTCTCCTAAAACTTTTTACAAACGTATCTAAAACTGCATACCTTGTCTCAAGAAATAATAATAAATAACAACTCCTTCCTACTTCCTGTATAGTTAGATAACAGTTAGCTAAATTAATTTTAGAAACAAATCTTTTAATACAATAGTAAATGTTGGTAAGAATAAGTATTACAGTCCTTCCAATATAATTAAATATAAATATAGCTTATTATTAAAAGTTTTTATTATCTTGGATATTATTGTGTCGTTTCCTCTCTAGCGTTTCTTATTCTTTTCGTTGCAGTAACCCACAAGGTTATATAATATTTGAAAATTATGTATTTCAGCCTTCTCAAAGATTCCCTACAGCGGAAAAGCTACATCATAATTATTTATAGTTTGCTGTCTACTCTCTATTTAACAATAATCTTTTCACTGCCGCAAATAATCATCGTGTGAGCTTCTACATTAACGATAATAAAATGTAATAATGGCTTTTTAATCCCTTTATAGCATGCAAACATTTATTGAGTGCAATCATTTGATATTTGCAAATTTATTCTATTTTAGGAAACATTTCTCGTGCATATTTGTAAACGAGCGTCTTTATATAAATTTGAGAATATTTTAAGCAACTGAATTATAAACAATTTTACACAGGTCACAGATCACTAGAGAAATTCAGATCTCATTGCTACCATTCAATTTGAAATATACCTAGCTAATCATATTTACCGCACTGCAGCATACAAAAAACAAAT